>JACXSJ010002825.1:0-35944 GCA_014851325.1 Pentalonia nigronervosa
TGATTTAAAAACAAATAATCATTTGAAAGATTTATATAAAGATATCACAGATAAAAACACAGATTTAATACATTTTTATAAGACTCTTACTGATGATTTTCCAAAAATAAAAGAATTATCAATGCGTATATTTACATTATTTGGTTCTACTTATATTTGCGAACAAACGTTTTCACGCATGAATTACGCAAAATGTTCAAAAAGATCTTGTTTGACTGATGAACACTTACACTTCTTATTAAGAATTGGCGTTACACATTTCACTATGAATATTGAAAGATTAGTTAAAGAAAAACAAGCCCAAATTTCACACTAATTTATTTCTATAAATATTTTAAAATCTAATGCACTTTATTTTATATAAAAATTAAAAATTCTAAAATATTTTGTATTCTTAAAAACTTAATAAAATAAATTGTTTTATAAATAACAATTTTTTTTTTACACCTATACAAATTTCTAATTTTTATAAAATGGTCAGGGGCCAGTTCGAACACCTTCGCGGGCCGGATCAGGCCCGCGGGCCGCGGGTTGGGCACGCCTGGTTTAATACTTAAAAGTCGCAAGTATTAGATTTCATACGTATAAAATAATAGTTCTTCAAAACTAATAACCTATATAGATATAATATAGTTTTATTATGTAAATAAAAAATATTATGCATACTTAAATTATATATACCTAATACATTAATCCCTATACTATAATAAAAACAGGAACAGTAATTTGGGTTGGTATAAAACAACAATTAACCTAAAAATTGTCTTAAGTTTATAATATCACTATAGCAGTATGCAACTGCAATATAAAAATGTTATTCTAGTAAGTACAAAAATTTTTCTAGGGACACCTAACCAATAAAATGAAAACTGAGAATACTACTTGTACAATTGTACCAAAATGTTATGAAATAAGTATTTAATAAAATATATTTAAAATACTACTAATTCATAATATTGTATAGTACTTATATATTGCAAGGCTGGGCAAGATAATTCATTTTTAACTTGTTAAATTAATATAGAAAAATATAAATTAAGTTTAATGTTGAAAATTAATTTTCTTTTTTTAACTTGTAAAAGAATAAGATAAATAATAATAAACTTAGGTGAAAATCAATTTAGTTATTTAGGTAAATTAATTTTTGATTGTTAAATATTAATGTTGATCTAGGTTGTTTTGTAGTGTTATGTTATAAATTTGAAATAATGTGTTTATGGGCCACATTGCAATTGTCTATGGAAATTGGAAATGTATGTAAAGTTGCACTTATTTAAATTTTGATCCTTATTGAAATCCAGAATTAGTGCATTCGACACTACGATAGTCTAATACTATGATATATGTATACCTCCTATAAAAAGCATTACAAATAATGCCTATTTCCGATTTTTCTTTTCATATTTAAACTAAATGAACTTAAAATTAATTGATTTAATGAATAATTAGTGAATCAAATTGACTTAACGTTATTACACGACTAATTATTAAATTAATTAACTGATTAATAACTGTATTTCGTGAAGAAAATTAAAAAATGTATTTGTCAAGTTAGAAGTTAGTTTTATCGAACAAGTAGGCAACTCGTTATTAAATTAATTTTTTTTATATATATAATATATTATATATAGTATGTTAATTATTTGGAAAGTCAGTAGCTCTAATTTGAAAAATAATGCCGAAAATAAATATAGTAATATGTATGTCTATATTTTTTGTATAGTTTATGTTGTAAAATAGAAATAATATATTTACTTATTTTTGTTTATTTATGTGAAGAGTAGTATTTGATGTAAATTCATTTTACGAAAATTAAGAAACTGATATATTATTAGATTAGTTCAATATATAATTTGAACGACTTTCTATATAAGTTTTCTAAATGATATACATTTATTTGTAAAGAGTAGATTAATTTAAGTTTTCGAATATAGTTATTATATAAAAGCAACTATATTTATTGGATGAATTAATAAATATCTGCGAATAGAAAAAAATAAATTAGGACTGTAGATTTAAACCATATTCTTATCAATTTGACTAAAAAAAGGATGTCCCAAAAAAGTATTTACGTTTTAAATATTCATATTTTCTTATAAAATAAGGCGCCTGCTTAAAAATTATATCAAAATATTAAGAATGTTCATAGCCAGTTGTAATTATTAATTATAGCATATATTGTATAATCGCAAGAATTATTCTGTTACAGAATATATTTTTACTGGAATTAATTTTAACGAAATGATTCAACTTTTCGAACCATTACCTTATTTTTAAAATGTATTTGAAATACAACTGTGTTTAGTATTTTGAGTCTAATAAGTAAATAATACAAATGTTATTGTAAAAATAACCATTAAACTAGCTATTATATGATATTATACTATTGTGACTCAGTAGGGCGTCCTTTTTGTGGCACAATGAGGTCAAATGATAAAAAAAGCGTAGACTTTTTATTACAAGAAAATGTCTTAAGTAGGCGATAATAAAATCGGGTTAATGCTACATAAGATATTATATAAAACTAGCCATTCAGGATAACATCACAACCACAAGCATTTGGTCTTTTTACACGCGAATTATATGGTAATCAAAAAGATTGGCCTTTGGCTGGCCGATTATTATTATAATGGTAATTGGGTCGAAAATATTCGACCTCGACCTCAAGACATCGGTTAATGTCTACTATACCCCGTTATTGTGTGTCCGAATAAAATTAACGCTCAACTTTTGTGTGCATAATCGATTTTCAAATAAACCTGTGACAAGGTCATAGACCATAGTATGTCCATACAATAAATATTCCAGATTGTACATATAGACTTTGCAAATAAATACGCCATTTTGTTTATTGCTTCTCATAATCAATCATTTTTTCAATTTTTTAGCCTTATAAAAATATCAATTTGAGAACAATTTTCAACAAAGGTTTACAATTTTTAACTTTCTGCGAGAACAAACCTTATATGTTTATAATATAGGTACCTACATAACTGATGTGGTGATAAAAAAGTAAAAATTGTTAATATTTTATACATTCGAACATAATATAGTATTTTAATAGGCAATTGTCAAGAAAAAAATGTCGTATTCCAATAATTTTTATCAATGATGTCTCATATATTATTTTTCTTAGTAGTTACTAGTTACCTATCGTCGATCGAAATTTAAAACCACACTGATAGCATATGTCACACACTCTATATCTTTTTTTTATCATTTTCCAAAGCTTACCAATTTATACCTATCTCATATCTGGTTCCAACCGTTTCAAGTCTATCATTAGACTGTAGAATAAAGTTCAGTAGAGTCGGATCTTTGGAATTTTTGATCATATTCTTGACTTGAGTATTATGTTTAATTTATAATAGGTGATATTTCGTCTTATATATATATATATAACAGGACGAGATTTGTATTGATGATACATAAAAGTTTTAATATGGCAATATGTATCGCTGTATCGGATTAGTAATAATGTACAAGTATGAGTTTAAAGCAGAGTTTGCAAACTTCAATGATAAAAAACGATTGAAATTTGTAAATGTAATTAAAATGGAAAAGAATTAAATAAAGTAATTAAATATCACAAAATAAAACATAATGATTAACAAAATGTATAATATTATATCATTAAACAAAAATTAACATAAGACGAAATAATTTAAAATCCATTTACTTAAAAGTTATAATATCGGTTTTGTAGAATTATTTATTCCATGTGATTTAGCAATTAATCTTAGCGATCAACCCAAGAAATTATTATATTCCTAAATTCCGTATCCGGGCGGACCATTCGCCGCATTAAATATTATTTTTTAACGTTAAAGTTTAATGCTTAAACGATACACAATAAACGCAAAAGTTGTATAACGTTTTAACTATAAATAACAATAAACGTAAAACTTGTGTACCTAACACTTAAATTCTAAATAACGATAACCGCAAAAATTGTATAACGTTTAGATTGTAAAATACATAAAACAAAATTTTGATTTCAAATGTAAGCCCTGGTTTAAAGTGTTTAAACTACCATCTTGTTAAGTTGTTTTTGCGTATTTATAAAGGCGGTATGATAGTGTTGAGTGTCAATGGATTTGTCAATAATTATGTTGATAATAAATTAATGTACTCACTGATAGAAGTAGGATATTGATGGTTTAAAAACAGCCAAAAGTACCTTAAAAACACTAATAAAATACGAAAAATGTTAAGTTAGGTTACGTTTTAATAAAATTTGTAAAAATACAAATAGTTTTTAAATGCATTAAAAAAACAATAAAAAAAAAAAATTAAGGAAAACGGGAATTTTTTTGGAAAGCAAATTGTTGACAAAATCGATTTTTTTTTGTTGTAACACAAAAAAATATTATCATAGATACACGAAATTCTAACCAAATGTTTACATAAGCATTTTCTATACATAATAAAATCACAGATTAAATAAAACCAGATAGTGCACTCTTGAAATCGTGAAAATGTAAACAATTTTTTTTACTTTTTAAATCAGTGAGCTAATGATAGAAAAATTAAATTCATTATGTTTCAAAGAATTGGTCATATGTTACGCTATATGTTATCAAGCATTTCTCATGATAATGTTCTGTTTTTGTCTTGTTTTGTCATGGTAACAAGCGAGTTTTAACTATTTTAAGTTTAAAGCATTTTCAACATTTTTGACCATAACTTGAAAGTAAGATCAAATTAAGTGAGTAAAAACACAAATTTTGAAGAAAAAAAATTTCAAGAAATTGCTTGGGTAACTAAACTGCATTTAAGCCTAATAGAAACTGCTTAAATATTACATCAATAATAGTGTTTTTATCTGTGTACAATATTATTGTAAATTGTATCCATAGTATTTAGATTACTTCCTTTTGGTCCTACTGCAACGTGCAGTGACGAATCAGATACTGTTATTTGGAAATCTATTGTTCTATCCCGAAGTACATTATCTAGTTTTATTTTATCTGTGGTAAAATTATTATTCAATATATTTTGACTTTTTTGAGCTTTAATTGGTATAATATATTTTCAGTTTCTTAAATTTTTTTCTATTATTGTCGATAAAATATTTTTCGAATTGTTAAAAAACTTAAAACATTTTTATATAAGGTTTATTATAACTTGTTAAAAGTGAAAATTAAAAAATAAAATGAGCGAAAGTCTATAATAGTTTTTTATAAGTATCTAAAGTAAAATTTCGACAAAATATTTAAATTCACAAAAGTTAGTTAATGTTTTTTTATTTCGATATTCATAAAAATTTTTTTGTTTAAATCTATGATTTAAAAATTCAACACAAGAATCTCCGTAAGTTTTTCTATTTTTCACAAAAAAAAAAGTTTACCGGAAACTCAATAAAATTTTTTATGAGTGTTTGATATTAAACACTAGATATTCAATCATAATTACCGATTTTTTTAGGGAACGATTTTCTTATTTTGTTGTAATTCAAAAACAAATAATTGTAGACATTTAAAATTTTCACCCAATGTTTGGATTATAATTTTCTGTAGACCATACAATTGTCAAAATAATGTAATGTTTAAATTTTGACCAAAATTCAACAAAATATAGAAAATTTGCAAATTATTTTATGGTCAAAAATTTATAAAATGTTCGGTTTTTATAGTTGAGGATTAAAAATTTAAAACAAAGTTTTTTGTAAAAAATTAATATTTTATCTAAAAAATCTAAAAAATATATTTGCATGATTAATTTTTATAGACATTTTAAGTTCAAATTTGAGTGAAATTTGATATTTATATAATAACGATATTAGTTATTTCGTTGTTATTTAAAAATATTATTTATATTATTCGTGGGTACTTGAAACTTTTAAAGTATATTATTATATTTTATACACAATGACATTTTCAAATACAATATTTTCAGCAAAAATGAATTCATCTTACTGTATTATTAATTGTAAAATGAATTACTTTAACTGCAATAATATCATAAAAATATGTACTTAGTAGAATTAGGCTGACTGACTGTCTTCCGTCAGAATCTTTTATTGTTGAATCGAAGGAATGGGTGGGAACTGTGGGTACCATTACTTCCATCCGAACCTTCATCGTTTGTTAATTATAATATTCAAAACAATATAAGCCGACATCAGAACAGTACCCTTCAGCCGACTTCACAATGTAAATGATTTACAACTACATCGGAACTCTACCCCCAAAACTTTGGTGTTCGCCTACATTAAATTAACTACTTAACTATGTTAAGTATATACTATTTTTACTTTTTTTTTTACTATTTATACTATTTTTCATTTTGCACATTGAAGTTGTTCTCGTGATACCTTGACAGCTTGAACTGCCCGGGTAGTGTCCGAAGCCACGTCATTCCTCCTGACAATTGACACAGTTCCGGGGAGACTACTGGAGTCCCTCGCCTGGTGCCCAGTTCTTCAGCACGCCATGCACAACTTGGACCGGTCTTTGCTTTTGTAGCACCTAACCATGGCCTTCTTGAGTCCTTGAGTCTCACACAGCAGCGGACAAGGCCAGAAGGCTTACTACCAGTGGCTCATCTTCTCAAGTAAGATAGCGTCGTAGCTACTAGTCTTCATCAATGGCAACCCTATACAAACAACAAAATATTCGTTTTTCGTGATCCAATCAATCCCTGTTTAAAATGCAAAATTTAAAAATTGGTACATTTCTATAAATATAGGATTATCTATGTACCAAATTTCAGAACCCTAAAGGTGATAGATTTGGCTGTGAATCCTTTACACACGCAAGCACGTACGAAAACATTGTCTTTTATAGATTATTTATTATCAATTGAGATTAGATATTAAAATAATGAAAGTAGGTACTACACAATAATTACATTATAATCGATGTTTATATAAATTATAATTATATAGTATAGCCTAGTAAACAGTTAAATTTGTTATAAATTTAAATGTAAATTAAAATCTGTTAAAGGTTAGATATAATACGATTTAATTATGACTACATTACGGACCACTACTACAACTGAATTTCGAAAGCGAGTATATTTCGATGGATCGCCATCACACGTTTTCAATGACAAGTGCCTAACGCCTTTAATGAAAGCATGTATGTACGGACGATCCGAACAAGTCAAACTAATTCTAGAAGAAAAAGTAAATAATAACTATTATTGTATTTTATTATAATACAAATTATATAACAATTATATGCAATTATATTATGAAATTAATTGATGTAACTCAGTGGAATAATATTCTCACATTACCGCGTTATGTTTCATTTGGATAATTTAATTATCTTTTTTTTTTGAATAGCCATTGGCAGTGGTAGAACGGGATGGTGTTTTTAAGACAGCGTTGCACTACTGTGCTGAAAACGATGAGGACGATGCAGACTGTGCCAAACTTCTTCTAGAAGTCGATCCATCTGTAGTCGATATACCCGATGACGATGGTCACACGGCTCTACATTTAGCTGTAATCGCTGGTAATTTGCCGTTAGTTCGATTCCTGCTCGTGTCCGGCCAGGCGGACCCAAATAAGCGAGATGCTGAAGGTCACTCTACTGTACATTGGGCGACAGGTATATGATTATATGATACCTTAAAATCTTAAACGCACATCATCAGTTATTAGTTATTACTTATTATATAGAATTTTAATTGTAAGACATAATTAAATAACAAGAAATTGATGTTGTAGGTGTTTATTAGTTTTATTATCTTTATAGATATAACTGCAAGCCTTTTTTTTTGTTCGGGATAAACTAAAAAACGACTGAATCAACTGGTTTTTAGTATTTCGTAGATAATTCTTCAACCTAAAACATAGGCATCAGAAAAGTTCAAAATATTATTTAATTAAATAGTTATTATAAAAATAGAAATACATTAATTCTGCTATTTGTCCAATAAAATAAAATTAATAATTTTAACACATTCGTATAGTTCCTCATTAAATGACATAACGTATAAACTTAAAATTTGAAATTAGAAATATAAATATTAATTTTTAATTTTTTAACTTAAAACGATATGGTTAAAAGACTTATGTAATTTTGCAATAAGACATATATATATATTAAGTAAATGTTATTATTTGCATTATTTTATATTATGGTATGTAATCCTTTATAATATATTATAATTTATAATATAAGAATACATTCAACTTAGAAACATAAATATTGGATATGACATTATTTTTCTGCCCAATTTCTATAATATATTGATATATATTTTTTGCTAAATATATCAATTATTACAAAACCACTTACTACTTAGGTAAAACAAATTCATAAGTTTGAATTAAATTTGTTTTTATAATGTTTCAATATGACTACTTTAATACTTACATTATATGTTTCTAAAAATAATAATATACCTATTACTAATAACAAATCGATCACAAAGGTATAGGAAAATATCATTTTAATATATTATTAGAAGCTAGGTACATAACTTATATAACTGGAATTGTTTAATAGATCGCGTGACTATGAAAAAAAAACTTTCATAGTCATTCTTCTATAAGTTTTTATTCAAAATACAATAGAACTATAATAATATATACCTTTTTAAAATATATAGGTATAACAATTAATAATTTGTTTCGAAATAAATGTTCTATATTACTTATACTCTATAGGGAATGGGTAAACACAACAATTTTCAAGCAACGGATGTGTGTAATGCGTGTATAAGAACATAGAAAATTCTAAATTTATCACAACAATGTAATAATTATAATATAGATTTTCATATATTTCTTAAATTCTTTTATTTTATTATGTATTTATTATCTTGAACGATAAACAGGTATAATATAATAAAATGCGCATAATAAATTAACTTATCTATTAAAATATTATAAAAACATATAAGATATACCATTATAATAAATATATTGATATGAGCCACACGTTAGCAACAATCTTATAACTTTTACACAATATAAATATAATTATAATGGTTTAGCTACGAACAAGTTTTATGTATTTGAATTTATTAAATTAAACAAAATAATATTTTGTAAAATAATAATTATGATCTATTGATATTTGATGCCTATATGATATATTTATTTCAATTAATTAGTTTACGTCATAACGTCACATTTTTTTTTGTGAATGTGACACAAAATAGCAGAATAAAATGTGATTTAAAAAACTTAACTTATTGTTGTACTTAATTTTTGAGATCTTCCTACTTTTCCGATAGTCCGGTGTAATATTTAGAACTTTTAAATAATGAGATAAATGTATTGGTTTTACAATAATGTGTGGTTATTTTTGTTTGACGTCATCTTTAAAGTTTAGGAGCAATATAAAGTATAAATATTTTGAATCCCTACTTTAAGGTTGGTTTTTGGTAGAATAATTGTAAGTATATGGTACGCTTGGAGGTCAAAAATAAAATCTACTTCCCAGTACTGCTACTCGAAATAATCCGGAGAAAAATATTAGGTAAAATGGTAATGTTTTTTAATTTTTAAATGGTAATTCAGTTTTTGATAAAATTTTATATTTTTGTTGTAATCTAAAAACTAATAATTGTTAAGAATTTTTTACCAAGGTTATTAGTGTTTTTTTGATGTTTTATGATTTTCAAAATATTTTGCATTATTTTGAGTTATTTGGATGGAAACTTTGGAAATTTTTAATGTTTTTATGTTTTTTTAAAGTTTGTGTATGATAAAATTTAATATTATAACAATAAAAATTTTGAAGCTTGGTCAAAAACTATAAAAATTCATTATAATGAACCAATAAGTGATTCTTAAAGCAATTCAAAAATATTGAAAACATTATTGATTTGTTATAAACGTTTCAAATTCAAATTTTAACATAATTTCTCAAAACCACAAACAAACTACTTTTGTAGTTGAAATTAATCAAATTTTCAACTTTAATAAGTATGGCTTTAAAATAAACTACAACATTTCTTATAAGTTTTTCTTATAAAAACCTAAAAACCTCAAAAATATAAATGTATATTATTTTTAAAGGCAAATTTTAAGTTCAACTTTTGACAAAAAATTATTTAGTTATCATTTGTTATTTATTTAAAAGATATTTTGTTGTAATCCTAAAAGAATTATTCGTTGGGACTTTTCACTACTATGTATATAATTATTTATTTGACACAATGCAATTTTCAAAATAGATTCATTTTAAGCTATTTATATCACGAACATATTTACGCTAGTCTACGTGGTACGTTGGTATTGACTATATAATAGCATTATAGCTATATAAAATATGTAATAAAATATAGGCTGACAGACACAGACCGTTTCCACTCAGAAGTTAGAATCGTTTTTCGTATGCAACGATTTATCATTGAATTCAAATTTGACACATCCATTACAGTGACCTACTCGAGACGATAGGTACACACGACAATACGACACCTACTGCGTCTGATGTATTTTTTGAATTCTTTGTTACTGGGTCACTAATAAATATTATATTTATTTTACAGTCAGTTTAAAATCAATAACTTTTAAATTATTTATAGCATATTGCGTGGTGTATTATCATCTTGGGGAGGGTCATTTAAAAATACATCTACATAGTAATTTACAGTTGCATATAAATATAGGTATATCTACTAAGTTTGTTAAGGTTTCAAATGAATATTTAAAAATATTTTCAAAGAATTTTCCATATGTACCTATATCTAACCTCTTATATTGAAAATTAGTAATAATAAAGCAAGTACCAATGAAATATAAACCAATATGAATAATATAGCTGTATAAATTTAGATATTGGTACTGTCTGCTATATAGTGGTGTAGAGTGGGATCACTGTAATGAATGTGTTAAATTTGAATTCAATGATATAAAATCATTATATTCGAAAAACGATTCTGAGTAAACTAACATTGTTATTATTCATTTAAATATCTAATTTCGTCAAAATTTGAACTTAAAATGTTTATAAAAAACAATCATATTAATATATTTTGTTTTTGGTTATACTATCAATTATATTAACGAGACGCCTTGTTTTAAATTTTCAATCCTTAGCTATAAAAATTATATGTAAATTATAATAATAATTATTATATATGCTGTACGTCTGTATAGAGGGGTCTCTGTAATAAATGTGTTAAATTTGAATTCAATGATAATATAAAATCATTGTATACGAATACGATTTTGAGTGAAGGAGGTCTGTCAGCTTTTATTATTAAGTATATTTTATGAATATATGATATAATTGCTATGAAAGTAATTTTTTAACTATTAATAATACAGTAGATTGAATTCATTTTGCCGAAAACATTATATTTGAAAATGTCATTGTGTGTATAAAATATAATAATATATTTTAAAAGTTTTAATTATCCACTAATAATATTTTTAAATTACAACAAAGTAATTAAAATAGTTATTGTTCTTAAAAATATCTAATTTCTTCCAAATTTAAAATTAAAATGCCTATAAAAAAAAAACTGTGTATTTTAGTTTTTTAGATATTCTGGTTACAGTATGAACTACTTGTGAGAAATTGTCTCTTAAATTTCCAATTCTCAGCTATAATAATTGAACATTTCATATATTTTTGTCTACAAAATAATTAGTAAAGTTTCATGATTTTGATGAATTTTTTTTAAATTTAAACTTTAAATGCTTATAAAATAAATCGTGCCTGCGTACCTTATCATTCCTAATGATATAATAACATGTTCAGCTAATCTTAGATTGCCATGTGATCCTGAATATATAATTCTAAAAATGCTAATGGAAATGTATTAGTTATGTTGGGTAGGTATTCATATAACTGACGGCTAAATGATGTATTCGATATATTAGGTTGCCCCATATACATTTCGCTCAAATGATCTGTATAAATTGACCCAAACGATATGTGATTTTGCCATTTTGAATCATTTGCTCAGATGATAACTATCTGTATATTATATTGTACCTGCAAAATTAATATTTTTACTAACAATTGTATTCTATTTTTGACTGTCTATATTTTTAAACTATTGATAAGTTTCTTTTATAAAACTAATGCTTTATGAATATTGCAATTCTAATATTTATTCACTGATAGACTGAAAGTATAAAAATATGTACCGATGTTATGGTACATAGATAGATTAAATATTATTTTGATTTAATTCCTAAAATGTACTTGTTATAAATTAACACTCGTAATAATATGTGATATTAACATGTATAGGCAATGCTCATAGTAAAAAGGTACATATAATAAAAACACATACAAAGTATCAAAGAACAGACTATAAAATATGTAGGTATTTAGATAAATATAGTTTACAATGTGTAGTTTATTCTGTGTCTGTAAATACTACCTAACTTTTATAACTTCGATATTTTTTTCAATAAACGGTAATAGGTAAACGGTAACACTAAAAACCGTATAAGATTGTAAATGGATATAAATATGTAATATGCGTACTGCTCATTATGTTATACTATTTTATTTTTAACGGTTTAAATTATTCTTATACTATTAATTTGTTAAAATAAATTGAATGTAATATTTTATATTTAAATGTTATTAGAATGGTGAGCTATATAAGTGATTAAATTGTTGCATAAAATAATATGAAACCAGAAAATCTAATTGGTTTTATTATGCATCTTTTTTGTGTGTTGAATACTTTTTGAAACAGAAAAAAATGCTTCAGACTTCAATATTGAGGGTGGTTCTGGTATAAAATTTTGTCTAAGTAGATTCTTTGGGAAATCATATATGTAGAAAATTCCCAATACTTTTCTTATTATTTGGAAAAAATTAACATTTTGTTCTCATATTTCGCATATCTGCAGGAAACTGCAATATTTACACAATACTAGTTTTCGACAAAACTGATTTATGAGCAGTTAAAATTATTGAAAATATTTGTTGCAAGTGTTAAAAGTTCAATTATTTTAACAAAATTGGATATTCAATGTAAAAAAAAAAGATTTTTTTTTATCGATTTTGGTTATTTTGTTGTAATACCTAGAATATTAAACAATAACCACAGAAACTTCAAACATTTTATTATTACTTAACTATTATAATTTTCTACACCTATTTAATGAAATTTTTAAACATTTTATATTAATTTATTTTAAGATATTTATAGACATGAGTTTTTCTATTTTTTTTAGTATTTTTCAATATACATTTATACATTTTTTTAAAAAAAGCTTGAAAATGTATTATGTGGTTTCTTTTAAAGTTTTCTTAAATGTCATAGAAATTTAAAAATATTTAAATTACAAAATAGAAATAATTTTTTTATAAGCGTTTAAAGTTCAAATATTGATCAAATTTTTCAAAACCACAAAAATATTAAAACTATTTGTGGTTAGTAATTCATAGAATTTTTGATTTTAATATCTACCTAAGTTTTGAAACTTTTGTAAAAGTGGTTTTTTATTTAATGATTTATTTCTACGAAATAAACGCTGAACAACTTTGAATATATATTATTAACATTTACAAAATGATAAAAAAAAACAAAAACAAAAACAATAATGTGTACTAAAAAGAAGCCTGAAGCATTGTTATCTCGCATCATTTTGGTCTGAGGTTCATTTTTTCAAAATTAGTCTAACTTAAATCATGGTTTTTAAGTTGTTCTTCTAATAATTTAAAAATATTGAAAATATATAGGGATTATTTTTATTTAGACTTTTGAAGCCAAAATTTTTACGAAATTGGATATTTAAATTATTTTGGTTATTTTGTTGTTCTTCAAAAAATATTAATTACAGAATATTATTATTTTAAATTTTCTATTAAGTTTAAAAAAATTTTTCACAATTTGTATGATACTTAAACGTCTTAAACCTCTATCCTATACACAGCATTTTAGAGTTCGTTAGTATATTAACTTTTAAGTTAGTTTTAATATTGTTGAATAAATAAATATTTTAGGTTATGTCAATAATATATAATGATAGGTCATTATTTCCCGGGTTCGTATATAAATATATTCTATACTCAGCTCACCAAGAGAATGTAGTTACCTTGCACTTATGAATGGAATTTAAGAGTGATTATTTTGGGTGGCTGTGGAGGGATATTTCGCGGTTTGGTTTGTGCTCAACTACATTCTCTTGGTGAACAGACTTTAGTCTACTGAGGTCGTTCGATTTACGATATTCTACGATATTGTTATGAAATTCTTGTATAGCCGTATCGGTATAATATACTGATATATTTTTCACTTATGTCTTAAAATTTGGCAAGAGCGAAAAAATAAACTAATTAATTTTAATTATATAGGTATAGTTATCTATATTAAAATATTAACGTAATACGAAATCCTATAAGCTTAGAGGCACCGTTCAGATGCAAAAATATAGGCATTGTAATAGCACGGATTCCTAAGTGTATTATATTGTATCTTTTTTTAATGTTATAGTAATCCACTGAGATTCAGTATCTAGAATTATGCATTTTATCTCTCAGTATTTAGATAATATAACCTAGAAGTTTTGAGCAAGATCAATAGATACAACTTAAGTGCACAATATTTGTATGTTAAACTAATCAATTTTTTGATAACAATAATTTTTTTAAGTGATCTAATTATTAAAAAGTCAAATCGAATAGAGTCCAAAGGAGTTTGTGTTGGAAAAATTAGTGGGGGTGATCTATGGATGAGTTATTTAAAAATCGCCATAAGTACGAGAAAAAATTAAATCGACACTACTTGATAATCGTCACTCATCGATTTCCTGTCACAAAAAATATAATTTATTAATATAGTCGTTTCCGCTGACGGATTGTCTTAGGTCTCACCACTTGTTCGTTTTTATATTTATGTTCACAGTTTGCGCCGACGTGGATGCCCTCGAGTTGGTGCTCAACCACGGCGGCACAACCAGTTCGGCCGACGTGCACGGTGGTTATGCCATCCATTATGCCGCTCAGATGTGCGGCAACGGAGCTTGTCGTTCGGGCGACGCACGTAACACCGGTGTCCGCGTATTGCAGCTGTTACTGTCGTTCGGCGCCGACGTCCACGTGACCGACAAACACGGACGTCAACCAATTTTGTGGGCGGCCAGCGCGGGTATAAACGATTCACTACAATCACCAAAGCATATCAGTGGCGTCGTCATTTTTTTGTTTTTTTATTTTTTTTTTTTGTGGGGGGAGGCATTTGTCCACATCTGTAATCATTTTTTGAAAACCATGTTGGGATATTTGGGATTCGCTGGTCTAACCGCGTCTCCTCGAAATAAGAATATACTAAGAATATCCTAAAAATATACTGTGTAGGAATTATTTAATATTTTTCTCAACTGTATTAAAAAATGATTCTGTAATTTTCAGTATTGTTGTGTTGTTGTAGGTACAATTATATTTTTACATTATAAATTGTATACGAATTTATAATTGTGTAAATATATATTTACGACAGTCGCTATCTTGCCTTGAAGGTAGGTACTAGGTATGGAGCCTGACGCATACTTAACACGAAAACAAATTCTTGTGGTGGGTGGGGGTTATTTATAATCTATTTAAATTAAAAATTAAAGTATGGTTAAAAGTATTAATGAAAATTTAATGACGCCACTGTAATAAATATATTTATACCGTGTTATCATTAGGCATCGATCATCTTTCATCTATGACCAATGTAATATCTATAATAAATTCCTATCATCATTATACTAAGATATTCACATCATAATCATAATAATATTATTTGAATTCAGAATCTATATATTATGTAATAAATTTATATCTAGGCATATATTATATATATTTTTTATTGGAATAAGAAATAATTGATGATTTCTTGAATATTCCAATGGTTGTTGGAAGACTATGAAGATATTAATCATTATTCAATCATATATTATGTGAGCTATAATTATTGTGTGCAACAATATGTATGATATATTATATAGTGCACTAGCTATATAATGTGTCAATAAAATATATTCCAATAAATGATATTGACGAACAAATTCAAAATTTTTGTTTATTGTTAAGAAAACATAAAGTACCTAAACAAATATTATTTTTTATACTTTGCTTATTATACATTTTTTGGTTTCCTTATCATGTATAATATTTAGCAACTTTTATGATTTTAAATTATCATACTAAATAGTTTTAATATAATTTGTTCAGGTAGTGCGGATGCTATCATAACTTTGGTGAACGGTGGAGCAAACGTCGAATCGCACGACAAAGACGGACTGACAGGTAACTTTAAAATCGGAACAGAAAACCGGAGACTTGGGAGTTAGGATATTAAATATCGATGTGGTTATTTTGACATATATGTATAATAATAATATGCATGTGCCATGTGCATATATTATATATAATTAACGGTAAAGATGTAAAGTAGGTACTTATGTAGTGGTACCGATCTCATCATATAAATAATTAAGTGAACCCAACTGACAAAATTTGATAACTATAATTGATTTAGGACCCACCCATCAGCGCCAATATATAATGAGTAATGACTAAAATTATTGTGCAATACTGCAATGGAATCGCTTCAGTTTATGTACAAGTTTAGGTTCAGCTCTACTATTGTGGTACACTAGCAGGTGGTATATCTATAATCTATATTACATTTTTATAATACCAATACGACGGTTATTATAATATTGATATTATTATTATGATATAATCATCGTTCGTGCTATTGACCGTGATAAATGCATTTCGTAAACAATAATCAGAGAATGTCGTTTTCGAATAGCGTTGCACTGTGCGGCCAGTCGAGGACACGTGGAATGCGTGGACGGACTTTTGACACTGTGTGGATGCGAAGTCGACGCAGTGGACAGCAACAGTTGCTCGGCTCTGTTCTACGCCGTGACGTTAGGCCACGCGGACGCGACCGAGATACTATTAGAACACGGAGCTAATCCCGATCGACAGGACGGCAAAGGAAGAACGTAAGACAATCAATATAGAAGCGTATGTGCTAATAATGCGAAATGGCAAAATAGTTTTTAGAACCTTTTTTAATAAACAACGATAAGACTATAATATACATACCATTCTGTACATTATGATTGCCTATAAAGGCGTTATACAAATAGCAACCGGTGCATTAAGGCGCCTATAATTGGGTAAACCTAACCGTTATTTAACATTTCCAAAAAGATTTTTTATTATATACACAATATAATATATTACTGCATGAGGGTGTAAAACGATGATTTATTGCTTTCAAGGGGTGCTTTGTAATGCAAACTCCTTCTCATCACCACCGGTAAACTCGTACAGGGAAAGTTTATAGAGATGACTGCAGTGTCTTGCCTTATTCAAATTAGTTAGAAGCATGCTGGATGCATACATATAGTTAAAATATTCATTGTAAGAAATTTGTGGAATATTTCCTTACCTCAAAAATGATATAGGCACATGCATTTGAAATATAGTGTAAATATAATAATGATATTTATAATTATAGTTTTTAATATACTAATGCACACTGCAGTAGTTTGAAGTTTGAACTAAACTGTCAAGCATTATTATTTGTTGTGTTTTAAAATACCTATAATTTTAATTATTAATTATAAAAATGTATTGGTAATATAGTGATATAGTTTATTATACAGAAATAATAATATTAAGTTTAACGTATAAGGTGTATGTTGTATAGATAGTATTTATTACTACCTATGTATAATAAATAGTCATTAAAATAGTTAAGCCACTATTATGTATGCATTTTATTCACACACCACACTTCGGTTATATGCTTGTATTATTTGGAAATGGTGGATAAAACATACCCGATAAAAACTATTATTAGTGTAAATATATTTCAGTGAATAAATTTCAAATATTAGTTAAAAAATTTAACTCTTTAATTTGCTGATACGGTGTTTGCATTCAGCTTTAATTAGAGGTTTACTCTTAAGTCAAAGAGTCATTTTCACTTCTTCTCTCGGCATACAGCAATAATTATTATTGGCATTGTTTATATTTGTACGTTTAAGGCCAGCACATTGTGGAGCATTTAAAGGTCAATTGGAAACAGTTCGACTTTTAGCCGAACATGGTGCCAATTTATGGTTGCGAAACTCAAAGGGCGGTTATCCATTGCACGACGCTATCAGGTCGGGTCGCAAGGAGTTAGTTCTTTGGCTGATATCGATGCGTCCTGAGTCTGTAGATTATTATGATGACGACGGTAAACGACCATTGCATATCGCTGCTCTTAACAACAACTTGGAAATGAGTAAGGTAGATTAATTTATACTAACATATTTATATTATAGTAATAATATACTATTATAATAATAGGTATATGTTTTTTTATTTACATATTATATATTTATATTTCTTAAAAAATTATTGACTAATATACATTAATCATTCACATAATTAATTTGAATTGTTCCAAAAATAATATTAATAAATAAAAAACATTTTTATAATATATTGTATCAGAATAAAAGAAAACTTCGGAAACAACAACCGGAAAGACACACGATAGATGGTGTCATGAGTTATCTATAAAAGATAAATTTGTATTTGGTTGTTATTCAGTCCGTCTTTAAATAATAATACATAGTTGCTTGTATAAGAGTAAACTGTTTGTTGATTATCATGTTTTGTTATATTAAAATAATGTATTAATTTCTAAGTACTTAGTTTAGTTATTAACTACCTAATAAATAAAAAGTTATAATGTAATAGCTGTCCTTTTTTTAATTTTTAATGCGTTACACGGCGTCATGTATAGGCAATAAAGGTACATAATACTATGTCGAAAAATATTTTCAAATGGTCATATATAGAACATAATATTGATGTTGTCTGTATTTTGCGGTGACTACAACTTACTTGATGTTGAATGGTCAAATAATGACCATGGTCTAGTTAATATTTTTGTTTCTCGTATGAAAATTTCCTGTATCGAGGAAAGCTTTGCACTACTTAACTTCTTCCAAATAAAGACTAAATTAAACACGGTTGGTTCGATTTTAGATCTTTTATCTACTAATGGTACAAGATTCTCTGTTTTTATTACTCATGATCATTTAATTCCTGAAGTTCACTATCACTCTCCTCTGTCCATTAATATAACAATGCCGAAACATTCACCTTTATCTGATACATCTCACATTACTGTAATTTTAAAAATGCCAATTACAAAAATGAATAATAATAATTATTATTAATATCATTTATTATCAAAAAATATTTGAATACTTATTGTCTTTTAGTTGAGCTGAGATTATATCAAATTTAGATACAAACACAGTACTCCATGCACTCTGTGATACTCTATATTATTGTATTTTAAAGTTTTGTTCCTCAAACACGTTTTCAAAAATCATATTATTCTCCCTAGTTTTCAAAGAATTTAATCAGTATAATTTATCAAAATAGGAAAGCGCAATATTTAAGTTAAGAGGTAATAACCAAAATCACAAAATATTTTCCGATCTCCGTGCTAAATACAAGATAAATTCGTGCTAAATCATTCATATAAAATTGAATCAAGGAAATGCAATAAATCTTTTGTGTTACATACTGACTATTTTCTGTACGAATTGTAGACGATTTTGGGAATTTGTAAGAAACAATAAGTCGGGTAGTACTATTCCTAAATCAGTGTTTTTGAACGAAATCCATAGTTCAGATGACGTGACTACAGCGAACCTTTTCTCTCAACAATTTAGTTCAGGTTATCATTCCTCCTCGGCTAATGTTAACTTGATTTATGACTCCACTTATTCCGCGACCTACCCAGTAGTTGTATTTTCGATGTTTCTGACGTTGTGGATGGTCTATCGATGTTGCCTATTATTAAATCCAGTGGTTCTGATGGTCTTCTCGGTATATTTCTTACTTCTATAAAGTCTGTTATATGCTTTCCCTTATACCTTGTAATCTGTAAATGACTTAATGATGGTGTTTTTCTTTATATGCTTAAACTTGGTGCAGTTACACAAGTATTTAAGTCAAGCAATATTACTGATGTCTTAAACTATAGACCAATTTCGATACTTGGTCATTTGCTAAACTTTTGATATTAATTAAATATTAATTTTTAATAATAATACTATCTTAATCGACGCGTAGCATAAATGGGGCGATCTACCTCTAATTGCAACATTATATTTTCTAAATATATTACTGATGCTTTCATTAATTACTCACAAGTTGAAGTCTTGTATTCAGCTTTTTCAATAGCGTCCATCCTGGTCAATTCGTTGAAAGTCTTAAAAACTCGTTTTGGTGAGTCATTATTATCATGGTTTGCCTCATACATACATGACCGTAAGTAATTTGTCAAAATCTACAGAGTATACTCTACAATAGTTAATGTCACTCTAGGTGTCATATTTTTCATTTCCTTTTTTTACTCTTCATCAATGACATTAAAAATAGTATCCATCACTGTCACTTTTTATTACTCGCCGATGACCTCAGGATGTCAGGATGATGAAAATTGTCAGGGGACACATCATTTTGGATGAATTAGTCCAGCTATACCTATTATTATTATGTTATCATTATTATACTTGTATTATCTAGTCTATGCAATCTACTTTTGTTATCAATGTATTACCTAGTTCATTTGAATTATTAAATAAATGTATTAAAATGTTACTTTTATGTATTATTACAACTTTGGGCTTCTGCTCGTATTTTTAAAAATAAATAAACAAATAAATACAAGCAGTTTATAGTTAGATTTCTTTATACTCGTAATACATAATTATTTATTGAAACATCTAATTTAATCTACAATAATTTATATAGATTATTTTAGATAACGGAGCATCAATTAATCCAATAATGAAAATCAAAGGAGAACGGATGACACCACTTGATGTAGCTCTACGAAAAAACAATAGACATTTAGCAAAGTTTTTAAATCTTTTTGGTGGTAAACCAGCTAGCAAATTAAATAAAACGTTATCTAAACAACAATCTACTGTACGTGTTAAAACTAAAAGGTTGGTTGTATAATATTTACTTAGTTAGACAAGAGTTATATAGAGTGTGACAGAAATAATTGACAGAACAATTAACTATGTAATTACTTTTATTCTAATATTAAATTTTTTTAAAACTTTTTTTTTATGATTATTAAAATTTATGTATTTAAATAAATTTTAAATATTGATAAGAAATCTACAAAAGATATTTAGTTAGTTATGTAACATAATTAGTTAGTTACATTCGTCAATTATTTATGCTACACCTCGTAAACTTATATAATTGAAATGTCAATTTGGTTATAAATATTAAAAATTAAATTGAGCAAGCATTTTTTTAATAATAATATAGTAACATTTAAATACTTTGTAGTTAGCGAATACGTCATAAACTTCGTATATTATGTGTAGGTTTACATATATATATATATATATATATATATATATAAATATAATTATAATACTGGATTTATCAAAAAATATGAAAAAAATCAATTAATCTCAAGGTATAATAAACATCCTACTATTCATATCTTACTAAATATTTATTTTTTAGAATTGAATCTCGAAGAAATTCATATTCGTCCGATTCAATTAGCCGAAAATATCGTAACGGCGGTGGCCGGAAAAAGCAACTGATTTCACGCAAAGCTGAGAGCCCAAAACCTAACAAAACATCAAAGGGTCGTGTAGTTCAAGTAAATACAATTTACTATTACTGTTAATATAGTGTTAAAATCACTTCTTAGAAAGTTTAGCTTGTTAAAAAACTTTTTGACGTAAAAAATGTCTATACTGCTGTAGTATTGATACACAACAGTACTACACAAACTATATAAGCACATAGCAGTTGTGTATTTGTGTTCATAAGTTTATAATACTCCATGTACGTTTTATAATAAGATAGAGAAAGTCCGATATTCTGGAATGTGCATGTGCAGGCGATGTGACGTGTTATGAGTAGTGAAGAATCAAAAATGATCTTGCGACCATGAGTGTCCGAGTCTTAAATAAGACCATCTGCATAGGTGTTAAGCACGTGATGTATTTCCAAGTGTACTTTTAAACGTACATAAAAAATACTTGTAGAAAATGCCTATTCACTATAATTGTGAATATATTCAATTGATTTCTACCGCTATATAATAAATAATTAATAACTACATATTTTATTAATAATAATGTTAAAATAATAATAATAATAATAATAATAGGTACCTCCAATCTATATATTAATAATAAACACTAGGTATAAACAAATAGTAACCTTTTTAAGTTGAATTATTTTTCAACAATCTTGAAAAGTCGAAACATTGATAAATCCAAGAAATTCCATATCAATTGAACTTCGACTTACCGAGGTTCTACCAGTGGCGTGTAATTAGTAATTTATTCTAGGATAGACATTTTTTTATGCACAAAATACTAAATTTTCAAGTACAATGATATCTGGGTATACTATTTTATCAAATATCAAAGGTTCTGGGGGAGGGGTTATTCTTCTCATCACCTCTCTTAATTACTCCCTTGGGTTCTACAATATATCTGATGAAGTCATATAATGTTATGTTTAAGTTACGGTCAAAGGCGTGAATGTGGAAAATTACGTTATTGACCGAAAAATGTCATAATTTCCCTAAAAATTAGGAAATGTCGAATTTGTATATTGTAATTGCTTGGTTATCAATGTCAATGTCTAGATAAGTAGAAATTGACATACATTCTTGTTATTAAAAATCAAACTATGTATATTATGTGCAAACATTTTATACTATTCATCTAATTTATTATCTGAATGCAGTCTTAAAAATGAACATATATTTATATGTATTCATATTTATCAAATCAATAATATATACTAAAAGTATATTATAATACAATTTGGATATTAGTGTTATTTATTTTACTATAGAGATATTAATGTTTAATTGCCGGTTAGTTTCTGTTTGGACTACTACTTCGTATTCCCGTGGTAGGTAATCGTTTATGAGGGTATTTACTAATGAGTTGTGTCTTGCGGCGATGTGCGCGCGTATGTGATATTCTTTTAAATAATAATTATTATTGTTATAACTTATAACTAAGTAAAAACTCGTAAACTATTTAAGTACAAGTTTAATTATATAACATTAAAAGTATCGAGTACCGAGAAAGTGTAGTGTAGAGATTGAAACTATTATAAAAAATAAAAAGAGAAAAGATGATTTAAGTAATTTCCCGACTATAGTCGTTGACCGATATAACTACTTCGAATACGTTGCAGAGGTGACTGATGATGAGGTTGGTTGAAAATAGCTAATACACGTGTATTGGTAATCCTACTGCAGTCGGAAACGATTGATTTGTTTGTAAATCGCATATTTTCGACAAGCGCCATCTGTAGAGCAGTTATTGGTGTAATTGCCAAACAGTTCGAGTTTTCTTCACTCCTCCGTGCTTATATTATATGCATTTTATATACAATATACCTACGCAGTATGTTTTATAACCCACACAGGTGCACATAAGGGCGAACGTGTTGACGAAAACGGTCGGTAAGTCGCGAGACGACAGAAAGTCGTGCGGCGGCGGTGGCGGTACGTTTCCGAAAGCCCATCGAAAAAAGGCGAATGGTGTTGCCGACGAATCAAAGGAATGTTTTAGCGAAAACGATATGTGTTACGGCGGCGACGGTGACGACGACTATGACTACGATTACGACGACGACGAGAATGACGAAGAAGACGTTGATGACGGTGCAGACGGCAGTGGTGGCGGTGGGTGTGTCGAAGAACAGACAAACGGTTCGGCTGCAGCGGCGGCGACCGATCATTGCAGAAGCAATAGACGACTGCACAGGAACAGGCGTCATGGCAACAGGATGGCGACTCGGGGCGGTAGCGGCGGCCGTCGGCGACACGACAGGGCAGCGTCCAAAGTAATCACTACCGCCGACCAACAAAATTTACGTACAGACGGCCAAGCAGTTAAAGCGACGTCCGGCGAGGTCGTCGGCGATGGTAGCGACCAACCTGTTGGAGCGAACACAGCTCCCAACGAACTCAACCAGGACAGCGTGTGAGTTTTTATCTTTAAAAATGTTTTTTACTCCGAGGTATTATCTATATAATATGTAATATTCATTGCCGTGTTAGGGGGTGTCCCGCTGTGTCCAGGAAAGTTGAACCACCTACCCACACAAAAGACAAAATAATTAAGAACAAGAACATTTTTTGGCAAATAACATGTTTCAGTATAATTAAATGGTTCCTTTTCTTTTTCTACCAAATAAGATAAGGAGGTATATCAGCCGGATTCCCGTCCATTTCCATAAAAACAATTTTCTATGTCATAGGTATTGTGTTTTTTTTTAATTTCACAATCATGTTTATTTTAGATTCTGAGAAAATTTTTCCGGAAAATTAAATATTGTTTAATATGCTGTTGTGAATAGTAAGTTTATTTTAAGTTTTAAAATAATTAAAAACAGTATCTATTAAAAAGTCAATAATAAAACAGTATTATTAAATGCATTATATTTTATTTAAAACCTACCTACATTAAATAAAATTAAAATAAACATATCAATTTTAAACTCAAATTGTAAGAAAAAAAAGCTCATGATCCGTGTACCATTTACAAAAATAAAAATTATATTAAAAGAAATATTTCTAATGGAACGTATATCTGAGCTTATAAATAATAATGGATAGTAGTGGCGTAGAGTTAGTTTCAATACAGTGTATGCGTTAATAACTACTAGTACATATATCCATGGCAAGTTGTTTTCTCTACACTACCAATATTTCTTAAAATTTGAATAAATTAAAAAAATTATAAGTAGACAAATTATGTTAATACAATAAATAAAGAGAACAAATTTATAAGGCAACAATTTATGCTTTAATTAAATTATAATACAAATATAAGAAATCAACATTTTAAAAACAACTTTTTTTTATTTAAAAACCAAATCAATCCTCCTGTTTTTAGAGAGGAAGTTTTCTATTACTTCATTGTGAAAAGTCGGTTTATTTTTCAACTCTATTAATAACTTTTTTTCAATTGACAACATTGCTAAATTTGAAAGACATATAGTTAATGACCAATAGTTCACTTTTTAATTTAGGCAAATCAATGTATTTACCATACAGTTGTTTTAAAGAGGTAAATGATTTGGTTGGGAAATCGTTTGCATACAAATTAAATTTTTTAAAGTCTAATAAAGCAAAAAAAATTAAATCATCTAAATTTGAAAATCGTTGTTTTGTTTTACTAACTATGACATCAATAATTTCGAAAAAAAGGACGTCTATAATTGGCTTTTTTGTCACCAGAAACTGATTCTATTCTTTGCTCTTTTAAACGATAATATTGAGATTGTACTTCATTGTTCATATTCTCAAGTTGTGACCAAATATCATCAAAATTTGACCTTACATTACTTAAATAAATGATAAACTCTTCAATTTTTTTGTTACAAAAAGCAATATCAAAATTGCAAAGTACTTTTAAAATATCAAAATCAATAAACAAATATGTAAAATACTACGAAAAAAATATTAAAAGTTTATAGTACATATCAAAATCAATAAATATATAAAAATATGCACTTTAAATTTTTAATATTTTTTTCGCAGTATCATGAAATTAATTTCAAGCTCACTTATTAATAAATCTAATAGTCCTCAAATACATGCAAATGTAACAACTTTTAAGTCTTAAAAATAACGTAAGAAAACAGGAAAAATATTTGACACTCGAAAATAGTTCCGTTAGAAAATCAAACAAGTATTGTTCAAGTAAATAACGCTTTAAGCGATACAGATTATAAATACGAATATAAAACAAAGTGAAATTAATAGGTTTGATTCATTTAAGTGGGACCACTCGACACCTACTATGCAGCAGAGTGGTACCTACTTGCCGAGCTTTTTTTAAATTGATATGAATACTTTAATACTTAAAAGTTATTATATAGTTAATTAATTACATCTGTCAGTTTTTCTTCTTTCTGTATTCTATTACACCCCTGTATCCTTGTACCTAGTTTACATCATAAATATTTCATACATTGTTTTTTATTTTCATTACTACACCAAGTTAATATACGACTGTATAGGACCATTTTTAGTGTCAAACATTGAGGGAAAACATTTGAATGTAGAAAATTCTGTTTTTGTCCCTAAAGTCGCAAGTTAACCCGAATTAACCAATTTAGCAGTATTGAACCAACATTGGTTTTTAAAATGTGTTAATATAGATTTTGATGTGTACTATAATCATACAACATTCAATATAATAATATGATGTGTATCATACAGTAAACCGAAAACAGTCACCGAAAACGTGGACGCTAACCACGACGGCACGCGATTAATGGATGGTCAAGCATCAGTGATGGAAAAAGTTGAGAGAAACGAAGATCACCCATCGGTGACGGGACCTTTGGCAACGTCGCACGACAACCACGACAAAAGAGACAATGATCCGACGACGGCCGTTGTCGTAGAACAGGAATTTGGTGATTTGACATCGGAGAGCCCGTCGGTGACGAAAAGTGGTGCGGTGACGGTGAAAGGTGGTGCGGTGACAGGAACGGTAAAAGGAAGTTTGGCTAAACGGTCGACGAGTCGCGAAGGTAGCAAAACGCCGACGACGAGTCAACTCAACGGCGGCAGGGCCATAGTCGAAGTATTAGATCGTGTGGACACGCCACAACTGTCGGCCGCGGTCGACGGCGGCAGCGATGTCGGGGTAGGAGTCGTTGTCGGAAGTCGAAACTTTGTCGGTGAACCAACCGCGTTCAGTGTGTTGCCGGACGCAGGACCTAAAGACGATAGACCTTGCGAGTGTCCCGACTGTTGCAGACGAAAACCATCGCGATCGACTTCGAGTAAGTGTTTCATATTTTAAAATTAAATTTATCCTATATTCGTTTTATTATTCTTGCGGTTGCTTGGAACGGACTTTTTTTTATAATTTACCAAAACTTTTAAAAATATGAAACATGGGAATATATAATAACGTATGATATAATATTATTATAGGTAATTAATTACCTAAATAATATATGCGATATTTATGGCAACATAAATTCAACATAAATAGAAAAAAATAACTTATAGTCTTATGAATAAATTATAAAACATACTTAGAAAGATAGGCTAACACTGTCTCTTTCCAGAATTGTTCTTCGCACCTATATATGATAATTTACCATTGAATTCAAATATTTAATACATCCAGTAGTGACCTACACAATAACCTTGGGTACACTCAAAATCTACTATAATATTGTAAAACGACTTCCTCAGGATTTTTTTTTTTTTTTTGTTATATTCTAACAAAATATTTATACAGTCAAATCTTCATTTTACGTATGAAAGTTTCTCCGCATCAGTAGTAACCTCTATGCAACGGTTATCTCTCAATCTCTGTATAAATCTTAAATTTACTCATTAAATTAGTAGCAAGCACATTCCATTTAATTGATACAATAAAATATAAGATAATTTGAAAATAAAATAAAAATTGTTGTCCTCATTTATGCATATTGTGGACACCCTACACTATCTGTTTATACTATATACATATAGGTTACACACATACATTATAATTATTTAACTAATTACATGCATATTTGATATTAAAATTATTATATTTTGATCATCATGTATCGTTTTAGAAAAAATGAAAAGCCGAATTCCTCGATTGAACAATTATTGTAGTTTAGCGCCAACTTCTGACCTAAACACCATGTCTGTAACGAAAGCTGTACAATTGAGCAGTAGAAAGTAAGTCGAGCTTAAAGGATGAATTAAAAAAAAAATCTAAAATTAATTTTAAATCTGAACAGGTAATATAACATCAGATAGTCTAAAAAAGTAAAACGCAGCGATAAAATTTATTTTTACACAGTGTATTTTCTTAGGTATAATTTGGAACGGTTAATTTTTTATCAACTGTCCGAATTAAAACGGTTACAAATCAGAGCTGGCAAGTCCGACGAACGAGTATTGGTTAAACGACTGGTTGAAGAGTATGGTAGTACAGGACTGTTTACTGGATTGAAAAGATACGACGGACCATTTTCGTTTAAACGTTTTGAAAAATACTTATACGGTGAGTTTATTCGTATTTCTTTGCGTAAAAACTAAAAATATCAATTATATAACTACGATATATTAAAAAAAAAAATTGCAAACGAATAATGATAGCTATTATATTATTATGTATTCTTATGAATCACTCTGAAATGTCCCACTTTACTAGTAATATTATTATATTATATTATACATTTGAGTTGCACTACACATAACATAGTGCCTAGTACACATTAATTTTAAACAGGAATTGCGTGGGTTGCGTGTCTATTGAGCTGTGTAAGCATAATATTTGAGTGAACGTAAACATTTTAAGCGTTTCATGCAAAAGTTGCCTTTTCTTTGTTGTCCAATATTAATAATATTGACATCTAAACGATTTATATAAGTATATAACTGCATAAGTGCCTATATCTATATAATTTTTGTTATATGTACAGTTATATCGTAATTACCTATTGTTAGAAAGTATGTATCTAAGGAACGAATGGTGGTTAGATGTATCATGTCATACATTCATACAGTCATACCTTATGTACTTATAAAGCTACCTAGGTTATTGCAAAACGTATCAAACAATACCCCTCATGGCTCATATATAATACATAGCGTCATAATTTAATGCTTGTATTATTGGTTTACGATTTCACAGATACCTATATTATATAAGAGATGTAAACAACGTGTTTAATACCTAAATTATAATTATTTAATATTCCTACTACTTCTCTTTTGATAATTATAAACTAAATTTCAAATATGTAATTCAGCAGGGCTGCTTGAATATTTACTAAACATTTATTGAATCAATATTGAGTATTAATGTTCTCTTAAACATGATTTAGTGGCCCGTGATTGGCCCATTCAATTTTATTGAACTATTACACTAATTAATTTTTCATGCAACCCGGCATAAATCTTTGAAAATTTAATATGTAGGTGTACAGATATACTGTCTATATTCTAGGTATATACTACATTTTGTGTCCTTGTGAGTTATAATATTGGGTCTACGTATGTTTTGATAATAATACATTTTAAAATAAACAATATACATATAGCTATGTAGTTTCAGACGCATTCGATTTTATTATTTAAATGCAAAACGCGAATGTACTTGTATAATATAGGTAAATTAATACTTTTGTGTATAAAATAATGTGTTTTAAATCAAAGATAATACTTTAATATAATGTTTATTGCACTTTGTAGAAGGAGACTCAATTTAAGTCGAGGTTATAACCGTTATAAGTATATCTAAAGTGTCTCTAAAAGATTCTTTAATTGGGACATTGCAATCATATAGATATGTTCTTACACCTAATATAAATTTTTAACGCTTATGAAAAAAAATACTTTTTTAATATCAATGATGATTTTTTTGTTACAAATTTGAAATGAGTTTCTTATCAGTTACCTAAGTGATGAAATATTTGAATTGAGATCTAATTAGCAAGTCAACGCTGAACCACGTAATTCGTTTTTATCGAACTTAATAATTATATATGAAATATTGTAAATAATTGAACTACACATTTTTTCTACTTTTATTACACAGACTCTGCAATAGATTAGATCATAATTAATTGACACAGTTTATTTTAGTTGTATACCTATAACCTATTAATATTTTATTTTAAACGAAGAAACCTGAAATATGAAAATATAATATATTACATAAAAAATCAAATATGTTAAATAAATATGTTATATAATTAAAAAAAAACTCTTCACCTATTGGTCTCGTTTAATTAATTTTAATGTTACATCAAAACTCGACAAGTCAAAATCATTTTTAAAAACTTTAATTTTTTCACATATTTTGTGACAATATGATGGTCAGCGACTAGAGAGTAAATGATCAAACACCCGATACCCCTCTGTACTCTGCACATATTACCTAAGCATGTATTATACGCATTAATACATTATTATACGTAGCTATATAGGGTTCTAGGTCAATCGGTTGACAACCATTCAACCAACAGAACAATTGACCGACAGCCGAATTACCGACAAAGACCATCGGTCGACAATAATATATAAAATAGTCATTTAATGTTATTTTTAATTTCTGCTTCATAACTAGAAGGCAGTGCCCCAACTACAGAATGAAGGCCCCGTGTGCTGTAATCATGTGGGCCCTTTCCTAGATTATTTTTTTGGCAAGTCTCACAATATATAAGTACCAAAATTTTTAGGTTTTCAAACACGTCTTACATTTCATATATATTATATATTTATAAATAAAATATAATATTATAGAATAATATTAATTATTCTATTAATCAATTTTCATAATGTAAACAAAAAAATAATAATTGTCATACCTATCGTGTTTACCTATTATGGTAAACGCGAAAAGTATAAAATATAAGACTTACAATTAATCAACTAATGAATGGACATTAAACTTACATAAATTGTCCTAAATATTTCTAATACTATGTATAATTATTTTTTATCCATGGACTACAGATAAATTTAATACTATATACATTATACTTTTAAAATTAACATTTAATGTTTTTGCGATGTAAGAAAAGGTAGATAAATTTACAAATAGAAAAATAAAATAAATTCTCACATTGTCACTACTTGGTAACTTGGTAACGAGTGGTTTCTCGTTACAGTAGAATGTAGAACGTAAATGCCATAGACCACCGAATTTATTTAATATCGAACACTAAACAGTTGACTGATAATACTAGGAACATCAATATTATACTATACATAATAATCAATAAGTATAATTATTAAAATATGTATTATATACATACCAATACCAGCGACCATTCATTATGTTATTAAACATTTATAAAAATAGGCTCTCAAAGCTCAAACAGTAAACACAACTAAACAGTGATCGTCGTATCTGCAGTGGCGCTTCAATATTATTCTACCTAATATATTATACCTATATATACACTGTCAGCCAGGCCCACTCTGCTATCCGGTGACTGCCTGGGGTCCAAGGGTATTTTTAATATTTGGAGCCTATTGCCAAAATATGGAAAACGTATAATTAAATCATTTAAAGTGGGACTTTTAAAATTATTTTTGAATAAACCACAACGTCTGGTGTATCCAACACATTGTGCATATAATTCAAATGCATTCTTAATGTTCTTATGTACTTCGTGCACACAAGTTAAGTGAACAGTTATTTTAAAAACTAAACTTTAATGTCCGATAAGCCATTAATATATATTATCATATATATAAAGAGATAATTTATTTTGTTGTTTGTCAAAGAAGCCAACGTTTAACTTATAAACAAAGGTGAAATTAATATATCTTAGAATCTCCACTTCCAGTGATAAATTAAAAAAACTACTATTTTTATAATAGTTTATAATTTATTTTATTTATGTTATTTATGTTTATTACATATTTTCCCTATTTTATGTGTACAATTTAAAAAAAATGTAAAACGTATTAGTTATAATTTTATTTTTTAAATAATTGCAAATAATTTTAAAGTAAAGTTTGTAGTGTTTGTTCCAAAATGGACTCTCAAATATATGTAAGCCTTGGGACCCGTGTGCACGACACACTCTGCACACTCGGTTTTTGTGGCATTGCTGGGAAGATAAGGTATTATATTTTTTGAAACATCAAATTGTATAGATTGAATAATTTGTGATTGTTTTATTTGTTGTAGACCTCGCTGTACCTTAAAATTGTTAAGTTAAACTTATATTAATAAATAATTATAAAAAAAAAAATAATTTACTGAGAAATAAATTATATAAATAATTAAATTAATTTTTTTCTTTTTAATACAAAATTTGCAATAAAAACACCAGATCGACTAGCTTCCGAAAAATGATTATGGTCTTTGTTGCCCTTAACATTGTCTTCCATCAATTAGAACTGTGGAAGCACGTATTTTGCATTTAAATAGATTTTTTTTTTAACAATTTCAATAAAAGAGATCGATCATCGCTATTTTTTATCTTTTACCATTAAGTATAATATCCTTTAATAACTAATTTTTTTCAGCTTTGTTGTGAGGGACAATATTATAATATTCCTGCATTTTACCCACATCATATAATATACGCATATAGACTGCAACAATATACACAATCGGAAAAAGGTACTGGTTGAGTTAATAACTGAGTGCCCGTTGTCGCGCGATAAAATGTATTGATAAGATAATAAAAACATTAAATAATGTAATAAGGTATCTGGACAGCTTATCCACTGCACACTGAATCGTTTCTATAATGATCTAATTTTCGATAATTTCGGTGTAAACCGCATTATTTTTTTATTATTTTACAAATACGTTAAGGGGTTCAGTGCCAATTTTCCAAACTTTCAGCAATTATCTACTGCTCTATGACATTACTACCAGCTACGTTATTATAAAAAAAAATTGTATCATTATTATTTTACATTTTTATAAAAATATTTCATCAATATTATTAACATATTCAATATTCATTATGCTTAGTTTTTTTTAAATAAGAATATAAATTAATTTGAAACGACATTAAATTACTACTTCATAAATTATTGTCAGTTGATGGTCCCTGTCGGTATTTTGGCTGTCGATCAATTGTTCACCTCCCGTCACATAGTACATAACATACTATTACTCTGAATTATTTTGTGTGTAACTCAACAATTATGTTTGTTTTTTCTTACATTCACATTATTATTTGTAGATCAACTGCTGGTACTGCAAAAACAATCGTTGGCCGACGAAAAAATCAAGGTCCCCAGGGTGCAGTCGATCGATGAAGTGGAAAAACTGGCTGGAGCTTTGCGCCGGATCGACACCGGAAAAACCGTGCTGGAGAACCCAAACGATTGTCTGTCGTGTATCCGAACCACGAACAGGTGTTTTCACGCCACTCACGCGTACACCGGTGTGCCTTGTGCTGCATACAGTAAGTATCTACGACGTCGCTACTTGCACGAGTGCGTTTTATGTGTAATAAATATTAATTTAATAACGTACAATCATGTACGATATGATATGACAAGACTGCTGCACGAAAGCACACGGAATGGCAATTTCGAAAGTCGGCTGTTTTATTGCGATTTCGATAAGAGGCGAATATAGATGTTATAATTATGTAGTTTTTCCGTCGACCATCCACTTGAGACGTATTTTAATGGGTGAACTTAAATTCTCACACGAGACATAAAAACATAATGATAACACTTATGGCAGACAACAAACAATGATATGTAATAGTTTCATGCAATGACATCAATCAAATTATTTATTTATTTTTTAAATATGTATCTGTGTAATATCTAAAATATTAGTTAATTTAGTTCACACACAGACTCGATATAATAATATTGACATATCACGAGTATGTTATGTAAGACTGCTAGTTAGATTTCAAAACTAAACGAAATTTTTATTACAAACTTTATCAGACTTTGGGATTGTCAACTTAACATGTAGTTGGTATGAATAAAACTTGTGTTTCATTCATATCATTCAATTTCTCTATCCTACTTAGGAAATCTCAATTTTTTTTAAATCATATACGTTCAGATATTTAGTTTGTGATATCAATTCTGTAAATTCATACAAAAGTTTTATTTGTGTGTTATAACTTTTAATTTGTAATTTATATTGATTATAAATTATTAATAAAGCCAACAATTTTATGCCCTAAAAACCTATATTAGCAGTTATTTCCTAAAAATAACCAAAATAATAATTATGTTCTAAAAAAAAAAAAATAATAAAATATTATAATTTGTTTTTAATTAAATGATTTATATTTTATAGGTATATTAACTGTAAATGATTCAAATGATTTATAAAAAAAAGGATTGCCGAATAATAATCTAACTTTACCTATTTTTATTAATAAATTGAATAAGTAACCCATAACCATCTAATATGAGTAAAACAAATTAATATTTTATCTACAACATGGATATAGTATAGTATATTTTTATAGTTCGCCTGATAAACACTAATATATTATAAAAAATCTTAAATAATTATTTTGAAATTCTCGATTCGTAGAGTTGAAAATGTGACCCAAAATATGCAAAAAATTATAAATTTAAATTTTGTATAGGTGCAGAATTGTTAGGTTAGGTTATGAAACACATTTTGATACAAATTATAGTTATTTTTGTAAACAACCAATAAAAATATGAAAATACATACAAATGTCAACCCTAATTATGATTATTCAACAAAATGCATTACTTCGTGACAGCAAAAACTTTAATATAAGAGCAATTACTTTTTTCCGGAACAATAAAAAAGAATATTACACGCAATTTTTTCTGCATTTACTTTCAAGTGGAGCATCTTAAATAAAAATGACGCAATGTACTTACGAATGTAACTTACCAATTTGGTTATTTATCTATTAAACAAGAAATTTCGAATTAGATTTCAATGAGCTACTTTATATCTCGCTACAACCACAGCCAGTAAAAATGCCTACTTATTATACTGTTTATCTTATCTTGAAATTAAAATTTTTTGTATTTTATTAAGCTATGATATTTTTAATATGTTTATGTTATTTATTTCAAATCTATTGGTAAATTATGTATTTAATTTGTACAATAAATAAACGCGTCTTGTATCATAACATTATAATGTACAATTGATTATTCGAGTAGAAAAATGTCGGTAGGTCAACAATAAACGGTTGAAAATAATGAAAAGGAATACCTATATAAAATTAGTATATTTTGCAGGGATAACGAAAAAAAAATGTGTTCTATGCCCCGCTACCTATATCTTCTGCCGACGCTGCAGGCGTTTAATGAGAGTTAAAGTCAAAAGTGGGGGCCTATTATTGTCCCCCCGAGAGAACCAATGATCTATATACTTTTCAAAGGATAGAACGTTTTTGATGCATTCATAACGTATTAACATGACAATATAACATGCCGTTATTCACATATTTCACAGTACCGAAGTTCCGGTTGGACCACCATCGGATGCCGAAACCGCTGGCGGACGACGGCCGTCGTCACCGCTTCCTGCCGGACATCCGGACGGGCCAGGACACATCCGGCGGGACCACCACCCGGTGCCTGCGGAACGTGGACCCGTCCAGGCCGATCACACTGCAGCTGGGTAACGGACCCTGCGCGCAGGCCATCGACTTGCCCACCGACAAGCTGGACAAGAACAGACGGTACTTCGTGACGTTCACGATCAAGGGCGCTGCGGACGGCGCTCACAACAGACACCGTCCGCCGGCCGCACCTGCGTTTCGGGTGGACGGTCGCCGCGGTCAAGCCGTCGACTGCAATCCGCCGCTCGCTCACACTCACGCTAAGAGCTTTTAGCGGTTTTTTTTTCAATCAAACTGTCACCGTAAAAGTGGAATTCACATTGGACGCGAAATGTATCGAAAGGCTCTCACCGGATCGAATATTAATACGCCCAGACGTCCTCTGTGGTACGAATAATATATTGTATAATATGAATTGCATCGTCGTCACCGAAATGTGATTTGAATGACTTAGAACTCTTCTGATAGTCGGCTATAACATAATATAGAGGTACTACCAATATTTATCGGATCGGTCGAGCTCCCATCATAATAAACTCTATTGATTTATCACTAAAATACTAGATAATACTAAAATACTAAATACAAACATGGAATCTAAGTTGAACATAGGTTTTGGTATGTTCAGCGTTAGTAAGACGGATATCCGAGTTAACAAATATGTGGGTACGTTCTCTAAATGTATATTATTACTGATTAGCTGTGTACCTATTAATTAAAATAAACGTGGCTCGACCAATCTTACAAATATACATGGTCCCTATAATAATATAGACCGTTCGAGAAAAATACGTATCTACTATCTAGTTATTAAAACGAAATAGATACTGTCAGTTGACCATAATTTACATTTTGCTTAATATTGTTACTATTACCTTAACATAATTTCTGAGGTTGACAAAACTCGAGTAACCACTCGTTGTTTGGATTGTCTG
>JACXSJ010002826.1:0-35906 GCA_014851325.1 Pentalonia nigronervosa
ATATACGTCTATACCTATATTATATAATTACAGTATACGTTCCTAGTGAAAACCCGAGGTTATCATTTTGACTTGAAAATTGTTTGGCATTATGTTATTGAAAGAATATTTTTCTTCCACAAACGTGTTATATAATAACATTATAATATATGACTTATAAGTTATACCTACCATCAATTACCTATATATATATACCATTGGCATTTGTGTATGACGTATGTATACAATATTATCGTATATATCTGAATATGATACATCGGAATTGCGGTTAGAAGTCAGTACCTATACTCAGTTATTCTGTAGTCTCTGTATTACTCAGTAGTCGTTTCCCTGTAAACATTGCGCTGTAATTATATTTTTACTATTGGAATTGAAAATTCAAATTTGACATACTTGCTTGAAAACTTCACGAAGAAAAAATAAAGTCTAATGCAGACCACGAAAAATATAAATAGTTATATTAACGATTATATGTAAAAGATAATTGAATAACTTAAAACACAATTAGTGTAGTTTGAATATTTTATTAATTATTTTTTATGCATGCCTTGCATTATTTTTAGCTTGAGTAGTAGCTGGTATAGAAAAAAATAAAGAATCGATAATATTATCAAAGAAATAGAAGTATTTCGAAATTTAATTTAAATAGTTTTGCTATTTTAAACATAAACACTAAAGTATTTGGAAGTAACAATGTATCGATCGTTGACATTTATAAGCTATATCGAAAATCTACAGAAAAATCTTTAGTGAGACTATTTATTAAGACCGATACCTACAAGAACTTAATCCTCTACAAATAATCGGAAAATACGCCAGAGATAAGATTAAAGTCAAGGAAACCACCATAGGTCAATGCCAGAGAACATTCAGTCACAATTCTGCAGTGTGAAAATATGGCAAGAAGAGTGGTTATGGGCAATACGGTAGTACATAAGAATATGAATATCTGATAAAGGATTCCACCTAAAGAGTAAAAAAGGTTCGGATTTCCACAACAAGAGTAGGTAAGGTTAGGTTGTTTTTAACCGATAAAGAACAGGATAAGGAAGATGTGGCATATGATGTATAAGTGGAAACTGAATAACAGCCAGGAATATGATAGTGGGAACGACAATCAGACTATGAGGCATGTATTACAGACGAATGTCCGAATAAAAGATTTGAGTTGGGCATCAATGGAATTAATGAAGTTACGAAAGAAGCCATTGAATGGTTTAGAAGCTTTGACATGGATACCTAAATTGACTACATACTATATAATGGATTATTATTAATCTTAATTTTTTTTAATTTTTTTTTTTTTTGGAGGGAGGAGAGGGTTAAGACTTCGACAACTAAGATCATAGCCTGTGGAACTGTGGGGTGATCACCTATCCGGGAACTAGTAGTAGCGGACGTTGCTTACTTTCAGTCGCAGAACGCGACTGGTAGCAGCCAACGCGCCGCGTCAAGCCACATAATCTTATTTATAATTATGTCTTATAAATGTTACTGTGTTATTGTTGTCATACGAATAAAAAAAATAAAAATAAGTTATAAAATCCTCTATAAACCTATTTTTGAAACAACGAGGGAGAATCGACGGTTTTTAACGTGAGTTTGATTTTTTAATCAATATATAAATATAATTTGTTATATTCCTAAATATCTATGTAACAGTGTAATAGAATAAAAATAATTTATTCACTATATAATAGCGGGCATATCGACACTCGTATAAACATACATATTACCACAAGACATACCTGCAGGAATTGATTGCTTAAATTACCTTATTAGACGCTGTAAAAATAAAAAGTAATAGCCATAGTAGTTTTTTTAATTACTGTAAAATTTCTATGTGTTTCGCCACACTGGTAGATGCTGATTGAATAATTATAATAATCGATATTATATTGAATAGATAAATGTATAAATGTATTATATATTGATGCAATTAATATAGATACCTATACTCTGTCCAGCGAGAGAACGCGCCGATTCTGCGCACCCACCCGCGTCACCCCACCATCGAAACAGGTTCTCTACGACAGGGTGCCGCGTAAGGATGCGCAGAAGAACCGATTTTCGTCGGACCGCAAAGCGTTCTCTTGCTGGACAGAGTAAAGTATCTATTTAAAAGTGATAGTTATACTTTATATACATTTCTTATCATATTTTATTTCTTGTAAGTTGTAATACACACAATGACGGCAAATTTAGTAAATTATATTGTCTTGGCTTTGCCGTAGCAGTAGCGGTGGTACAAAATGCTGCCAATCTGCACAGTTCACCTTTACCACCTATTTAATATTCAATTGAATTGATCATTCACATCAATCATAAGTCTTTATTAATAATTTAAGTAAATAATTATTAATTTAATGTAAGGTATACTTAACGTTTGAATAAAAAGGTTTTTGAATTTATATTTTATCCTTAGGCTTTTAAACTTTGGTTTAACAGCTTATTGCTTATATGTGAGGTTAGAATTTCTATTCACTTTGCGTTGTTTTCCAAAGCTAGAAATGCGATGCTCGTTATAAACGTTTCATATATTTTTGAATCAGAATATTAAGAAGTTTTTATTTTGTATTTTTTGACAATTTTTAATTTTAAGGTTATTTTTATTTCTTAAAGCATTTTAAAGCTTTTAGGTAATTTAGAACTAAAAACTTTAAATTTCATTATAAGATTTTTAGTAAAAGTAATTTCGTAACGTGTTAACAAGGATTTTAACTTTTCGAATATTATTAATCTTAAATTTTCGAACGAATCCACGTACGATGTATAAATATTGAGATTACGAATAACAACAAAAAATTAAATAAATTTAATAAAAAAATTTTTCAGATTATTAGTCCACGTAGTAGATAAGAAATTGTGCAGTCCTGCAAAAAATTGTATTGAATTTAATTAAAATATATTTTTTATTTAAAACTTGTTTATAATAAAAAATTTAAGTTTATCATTTTACATTTTTAGCCTTTTTAGGGCATAAAACTATATTTTATGGCATTTTTTTTATCGCATTTCATTCCTAGCCCTACTTATCTATATGTTATATGGTTGTGTTTAATTGCACGTTTTTATGTGCTTATTAAATGTAAAAATTATTAATAGAATTAATATTAATAGGTATATATTTTAATGATGTCTTAGATATATATGAATACTTCAGAAAAAGTAATTTAAATAATAATTGACCAAAGAAAATTATTTTAAAAAAAGCCACAGAATAATAACTAATTGTTTTTTTTTTATATTCGTAGATCAGTGACATAACAAAATATATACATATATTTAGATTAATTTCTGTTTATATAAATTAACATGTAACACATTTAAGCAATGTTAAGCTCATGAAAACCAACAACTTTTAAACACAATCGTGGCAGTATATATCATTTTTTATGTGTGTCCTATATCTGAATAAATGAAATGAAATTTGTATAATTTTGTGTAGACTATAAGGAACTAACATTTTAAACTAAATCGGTGTATAGAAACAAACATACTTAATAATATCTAATTTTTATTCGTATAATGATTGAAACAGCACATAGTGGAGGAGTGCTCACAATATTCCCAAACTCGCATCGATCTCAACATGCCATCTTCCATAGCAGAAGCGCTCGGCGAAAGTCAATCACCTAAAATATTAACTTTTTTAAGCATCACAAATATTCTTAAAAAAACTGTAATTCATTAAACATGTATATTGTATATATTATGTAACGACTATTATTAAGAAAAACACTATGTAAAAATTCAATGTCAGGCTAATAACCTAAATTGTTGAAGCCTTTTCTATTAAATTAAATAAAAATGATTGAAACACATGCATGTAGTTTTAGATCCCTGTAGCTATTATTCTCAAACGCGATTATAATTAATTATTATATAATATTAGATGTGAGTGATGGGTATGATATTCACTTGAATTTAAAATATTTTTTTTTTTTATAGGTACAAATTATTATTTGAACTGGAAATCGTTTTCCTTGCCTTCGATAATAACGACACGATCAAACTAATCTTTGTACAAAGGTTAGTTGTTTGGTATTGCGTAACCGATTACGACGGATGTGTATGATGATCTAACAATTTTGTGATTAGTGTGAAACATTTAAAATAGACTGAATTTCCCAAGTATTACGTTACTACTCATTAATGAGTTAGTTACACATATTTTTATATGCCTACCTAAATTCATTTATACGTTATGAAAGAAGTGAGAAATGTATTAATCTTTTTAATTATCTTTTTCTAATAATTTTTGGGTAAGAAAACAGTGCTCAAAAAATTTGACGTTTAGCATGAATGAAAACTTAGCTTGGACCGTAAAGGTATTTTGAACAGTTAGGTTCCTAATAATGTGGTTTTTTGATTAATTTAATTGAAAAGTATGTGGAAAAATTACACTACAGTCAGATTAGATAGATGACAACCATTGAAAATGATTGAAGAAACAAAAACCAACACGATTTTTTGCGCACACTGAACTATAAAATATATATACAGTCCAAGACCATTTATATTTAGTGTGAATGTGTGATAATGATATATAGTATTTATATTTTAGTTTTAAGTTTATAATACAATAAACAATAAATAATAGGTTAATAGACAACGGTCATACAAATATATACAAGCGTATTAACATGCGTCTTGCACTTAGGTAATTATAATTACACTTATGTACATACATATATATATGTACTGAAACTGTTACAGTTATGAAACGTTTATCATACTATTATATATTATTTTAGATTGTAATATATATACATAATAATCTACCATCAAAATTTCAAATCGATAGCTATAATAATCTTATATTCGGCTCTACGTCGATTATAAATCAGTCACTCAAGACAGTTTCGTATATATATATATATATATATATATAGAATATACCTTCCAACCTAACTGTAGAGAAATACCTAAACACCTACTTATTGATATTTTATAATCACTCGTTAAATAATATTAAATCACTTACTTTTATTTGTTTAACATTATTTGTATTTAATCTATCTGTTGTTTACACCATTAACTGGTTTTCATAAATATAGCTAATATTATATTTGTGGCTGTTCACATTTAAAATGTATAAATGAATAATAAATAGTAAGCGTGTGTTAAATTAAGGGGTAAGTATATACCATACATTACGTATATAGTATTAAATAATTAGGTAGTTAGGTATTTCGATATTTATCTACAAATCTATTAAGTCAAATCAAAGTAAGAATTATTACACAGTTAACTGTGTATTCCAGAGAAAAAGATGTCTGGTTTTATCGATTTTTTTTTGTTTAGTTAGATAACACAACAAAAATATAAAATAATATGTTCTTTAAATTATATAACTTTTTTAGGGTAAATGATACGTATAAAGCATAATCATTTTAATAAAATAACCAGAACAAAATAAATCAAATATGATTTTTTTGCACAGAAATATTGTATAAATTACCATATTATATAAAGAATAAAATATAATTGTTAATTTAACGATATATATATATATTATGAGACTTTCTCACTGTCTAAGATAGGTATACTTAAAGATATATTACATAAGTCTTGATAGTCATAAATCATAGTAAACTCATTAACATTTTCTTCGTTTTATACATCAATTTCATGATCATCGGTTTTATAGCGCGTAAACGCATCGATCGTATTGTAATTGTTTAAGAAAAAAAAATTATAAAGTGCGACATACCACGCACTATTGGATTTGCGTATTATAAAATCTTGCAAAAACACCAATAATTGACATAATATGTAGTACCTGCCGCATGGTTTGGTGTGCTGGTCGACCGGTAGACAGCGGTACTATATAGAAACCCCTATAGGACAGATTTTACGGTCGGTACGCGGGGATGAGAGAGGCTAGTGAAAGAAAAGCTTAAAAAAATAAATACCCTCGTTTGGTTGGTTTTTGTTCCGCGAGGCGCGCCACCTACCGAGCAATCGGTATGGACGTATATGATGATGGTCACTCAGAGTGTATGCTACAATAATATGCCGTTATTCCAACAGTTACCGAGCTGTAACTTTACCGCCACCTAATATTATTATAACGGTAGTTAGGCGTAGCTATGTGACAAATTGTTGTTATATGCACAAAAGTGTTTCCCAAGCAATAATATACATAGGAAATAATAGATAATATAAATATACTAGATATATCCAAATAATAGAAAAAAGAACAATAATTTCGAGCAGTTTCGCAGTTAAAGGTTGACAGTAATAATAATGATTTCTCACAATCAATTTGCATTGCTCCTGTAAAAATCTGTTCATGTTTTGGTTTGGTTATTTAGGTACCTACATTCAAATACATATTATCTATGTAGAAAATATGTTTGATTCGATGCCCAAACCCTCATTGATGGCGACCGAACTGATTTTATTGAGGTTTATATTTTTAAATTAAATTTACGAAGACACTGTACAGCACATAGACCACATAGGCTATATGATATTATGAATTAAGTCTTCTAAACAGGAACGCCTGAAAATTGCCCAATGGTCTTAATAATATACTTCAAAAACAGTTATTATAAAAATAAAACGCTTAGAAGGGCGTCACTATAGAGTGAAAATTCTGAGGTAGCAAAAAAAATAATTTACCAAAAAATGTCCTAATGTTTATTTGAAAAAAATTGTACCGTTATTTTTTAAAACATAAATATATAATTAAATAATTAACATGCTATCACAAAATATATTATTTTGTACCACCTCTGTCTTATGATATAATATATACATTTAAAAATCAAAAACTTGAATAATAAATATCAAATATAATTTATTTTGTGGTAGCAAAAGTACTCGCCGATACCTCTTAATAACGCCTATAGAAATAAACAATCAAATCAATTGGAGTTATTGTTTTATTTAAAATTTTTTTTTGATAACCCATTGGTTTTTTAATAATCCATAAATATGATTTTTGAGGTGGTGCATGAGTGCCGATACCTATATAAATAGGCATTTTATAAAACTTAAGGTTGGGTAGATATGATAATTGTTGCTTCCATTCGAAAAATGGAGTCAAGAAATGCTGACGTTTTATATGAAAATCAAAATAAATATCTGATAAGGTAAAAATAATTGCTCGCTCGCAAGAAAATTTAAATAAATAATAAACTAATAGGTTTAATAATATTTTAAGTGGATATATATATACTATAGAGTAGGTATATATTTATAATTACCAATAATAAATAGTTTGATTTGTGATATATCTTGTCTGGAGTCTGGACTATTAGGTATGTGTGCGACACTGCAAATATATGATCAGTTCTAGCTTACCCTGCAATACATTGAAACGACGTTACTTTTTTTTCCTGTTTAAACCGATAGTAGAAGAGACTCTACGTAAAAAATGCTTCTCCTCTGTTGTCATCGCTTATTAATGTTTGCAATATACTAATACAAACACAAACAATACAAATACGTTACTTAGTGTGTAACATGTTATTTAATTTATTTTGAATTGTGAATAAATTGTATAAATTGTAAATAAAATAATAAAATTATAAAATATGTCTATAATTCGGGCATTGGGTATATACAATACATATATATTATATATTTAGTCAACTCGTCTTCTCGAAATATGCAAAACGTTTCGTAATACGAATAAATAATAAAAGTCCCGTGGACCTGTTATGTTTTTAAATGTATTGTGTGCTAATTACCTATAGCGTTTTTTAGTATTATGTATATATTACTATTGAGTATAAATAAACTTTAAAAGCTTAAAATTAATAATCAAGTATATGTATATAATATCTGCTACATATCTAATAATGGCGGTTTACTTATAATTTTTAAAATTGTTTTTTTAACATTTATTGTTCAAATTATACCTATAGAAGTATAGAGTATAATAGAACTATAGACTATTAATTCTACACTTACATTTCATGTCAAATGACGATTGTTAAGAAATTATGGAGAGTCTTAAGGGGCTATATAGTGTTCCCCTGCTATTTTTTGATTTATCATTTGATTTAATTTATTCATTTTGTATATACCTATGTGATGCAATAACGACCTATGTATTAAGTATAAAACGACTCCTGATGTCATATGAAATAAAATATAAAGATATTTTCAAACATTTTTGTTCAATAATATAGACGTCTACAATAGAATAATTTTATCTTTATATATACACGTGCGATATTTACGCATAAAATATCTTAAACGACTATATATACGTATATATATATAATATTAAATGCAGAAAACGTGTACCAAACCATAGTTTATTTAAAATTATTATAATATTATTATACACGCGGTGCAGCAACGGCATATGCGCTCGGCCATTTTGTGTCGCATGACGTAAAATCCCTCCCGCGGCGGCGTTTGCTGCTAGTATACCTATTCTGCATTTATTATACAGATATTATAATGTAATATACATAGTATACATATAGTATTTATATTTGGTGTATATACGCGGTGGCGCGGCGCGCGACCCTTCGGTGGCCGCAGCCAATCGTCTGCGCGCGTGTCTCCGGACCCTCCTCCTCGTCCGGTTCGTCGGACTCGACCGGGGCGGTGGCGAGTGGAAACAAAAACGAAAACCATCCCCTCCGCCACGACCTTGTACGTGCTCTGACAACGATAATGTAATATTAAAATCGTACTGGGAACACCCCTCCTCCGCGGTAACCACTAACGGGTATGATGATATTGCTGTTATATATTTCGTCCGTTTTGCCGCCGCGCTGCTGGTGCTGCGACAAACATCTACCAGGGGGCATTAGTTGTATCTATCGCTACACTGAGTGGCGTTTGCTTTAATAATATAATATACTTTATATATAATACCGTATACGGTATAAAACTGTGATCGAAATATTATGCATTTACCGAAGTTCCCGTAATGGTTATATCCTGTTTTAATTATATCAAATTTTGAATTCAATAAATTTAAATATTCAATTTTTCATTATGTTTTGTAATAACTATAAATATATAACTATTGTCATGTTGTGTTTCAAAGCTATCATTCTATAATATTGCTACGATTATTTAATATTATGAATGGTACGAAGATACCGCACTGCAACCTTAATTGCACGCGACCATTTTGATAAATATACATAGTATACATAGGTTTAATAATATGTGCTCATCGATAAAGCCGCAGGTACACAACTGTGTAGTCTTTCGTGCCGTGTAGATATACTTTTCATTGTATTCTGATTGGCCGGTCCGTCGTGGTATCATTCACTAAGTACTGACCATCATATACATCATGCGAATTACAGAGAAATGTCCTAGGGAGTTGGGTAAAGCTCAATTTTTGGACACAACACGACAAATTAGCCGTGAACCCGTCTAAACACTTGAATACAACGCATGTCCTATATTCATGTATACCTGTATTATCTATGGACATTTGGCCGCTTCGCGTAAATATCTGCAAAGGTGGCAGATGTTTATTGTGTTTTAGTCTCCCTTTCCGTCACGGTCCTTTGCAGTGACTTTTCACCGTTACCGCCACCCCGCTGCACCCGTCGACGATATCGTCAATTTCAGCACCTGGTTTCGCCGATACGTGTTTGTCGATCGCCCTTTATTAGATATATAATATATATTATACATATAAGTATATCGTTATACCTATATTTTATTATATGTGTTTTTACGGAATGGTGACTTCAGTGAAAAAAAAACTACAGTGGAAGCTGAAGCCCTGGTACAATATTATAGGAGCCGATATTTATTCACAACGTAGAGTGCTTATTTAAAAACTATAAGGATCTCTTATAGTATGCCCTAATGACTATAATAATTTATTGTGATAACTGATAAGCATATTTTATAAAAATAAAAATATATATATATATAAAAATACATTTTATTTAATATGATATATAATAGTGTACCTCTGTTATCAGTGTACATTTTATATTTATGTGTATTATAAATATATAAGCTAATAATTATGAATATTATAATAATCAAAATATAGGTATAGATCTTAAAGCGCCGTGGCACATATATTAACAATTTACCGATAAAAATGAATTACACATATAATAATAAATTATTACTTCAATAATCACTTACAACCTTAAACAGAAATCGGGGAGGAAGGCTTAGTGATCTTAACCTACTGCCCCAAACATCTTGTAAGCTCCCCCCCCCCAACTGACAGCTTTTTAATTGTGTGGGATCGAAACCCTCCCACTTACATTATTAATATTAAAAATTTTAACCCCTCCCCTGAAATTTTAATGATTTCTGCCTACGATTACAACTAAAAATTATGGATATTATAGTTAAATATTGGTATTTTATTATAGTTATTGTTTAAGTGGACTATTTTTTCTAATGATAATACCATCTTCATTATTACACTCTGAAATAACAATTTAACATATAGATATTTACAGTTTGTTAAAAAATAATTATGTGAATGTCCAAGTCAGTAAGTGCGTATAGTACTGTTTTCTTCTTTGAGTATTGCTCAACCTCTACAATAATTATAAATTATAAATTGATTTAAAATATCTTGGCTAGAACATCTTATTGTTCTATCAAATCAACGAATAAAATAATCCAAAATTAATACTAATAATTTGTAATGAAGCTCGGAATTTTATTTTAAGCTCTCGACAAACTGACGATGCATGCAATGATACATAATATACTCTATATTATAATAAATTACATCAAGTATAAATTAAAAATATCCTTTTGATTTGGCCAGCAAGCAGATTTTTCAAGGGACCTAGAAAGAGGTTAGGGGAGGTAAAACATTAGCTAAAAATTGATGAAAATTGAAGAGCCTGACATTGAGTTATACCAGTATATCACAACTATAATAATAATAATAATTATTGATCATTAACCCGTCATCGGTATCGCTATATACTGTAACATGATTGGTATCGTGTTAGCGTTACGCTAACATTATCATTTTTTCGGTTCTGTGAATTATTTATTGAACTCAGAATAGTGAAACAAAGATAAAAATATTTGTCTAGTTTTATCCTACAATAATTATATTGTTTAATAGCAAAATTAATAATTATATTTAATTATTAATAGCAAATTTCACTCAAATTACACAAATACCCAGCCAAGTACAATAATCCTAAAAGGGCATCTATTTCTTCTTTCATAGTATCACGCACATCCTTATTACTTTGATAATTTGCACGGATTTTCGCTAAATATTTATTAGTACACTCAACTATATCTATAACCACAGTATCAGGAAAAATTAACTTCCAGCAATCTAAGACTGATTTGGCATCTCTCTAACAAGGTTAGTATCGTGCGAGCGGGACGCTAACATAATCGGTACCGCGTACTTTTACCAGTCATAATATCTACATAAATATGTTTTTGTATTGTTTTTTTTTGTTATTTTAGTTTATTACTATTTAGATAAGAGGTATGTGGAGTTTCAAAACAATCTATTTTTATTTGAACAAGTGGTTCCTAAAATAAGTTTAATGTTAGCGAAACGCTAACACCGATACCGATGACGGGTCGATCGGCCAGTGTAATCCACTAACGTGTATATTGTATACGCAATACAATATATTATTATATCATTATATATTTATGATTCACAAGCGAGTGGTGTACTGTTCAATGTTCGCAGCATGCGGTGACGGTACGACGCAATGAGGGCGTTTTCCCCACGTATCTGTGCACCCCCACCACCACGACCGCGGAGGGTTTCGATGGGGTGGCAATCGGCGGGTAGCGGCGACCGTCGTTCCGACTCGTCGCGTCCGCCACCTCCCCAGCCCGTCCGCCCATCGCCGACGCGGCGACGTACGTCCCGAACGCGCGCGCAAAATAATAATAATTTGTATGTGGCACGGACGACGTCGACGGTGGCCGACCACGGGGACGACGTCAGCCGACCGGGCCCAGCCGCGACGTTGCCAGTTGTGGCGTAACGGTTTCGTCGGACGGACGGCCGTCGGTCGCCGAGCCGTTCGGCTGTCGCGACGTCTGACCTCGCCACGACGCTGGCGCCGAGCGTACGCCATTTTGTGCTGCCGCCGCGCACGGTGGCCACTCGCCGCTGCATCTGTCGCAGCACATTTTGACGTATAATAATAATGTTTTTACCTGTACGCATAACAATTCGTAGACGGCGCTTGGCAGGCCGTATGATCCCTGGTCGGTTTTTTGTAGGTTGCCCGTTACGTTTTAATGTATATTGTTAAATTATTATTATTATTATTATTGTTGTTGTTGTTGTTGTTGTTGTTGTTGTTGGGTACGTTTTGTGTAAAACACTATGCCCGACATATTGTTGTCACGGCTTTGCGACAACAACGCGCCGTTTGAACGCGTTGCGATGACACAATAAAATGTAAATCATAATTTCCACGTACACGGTTCGTACCTCGGTAGACGACGATTCGTCGATCAAACGACAACGATGTTTAAACAAATCAATATGTAGGCAGGTCACATCGGTTGTCCGCAATGCGTTATGTGTATCTGCGTATTGTTTTCAAATATTCCGTAGACGGGATTTTTTTTTTTTTTTATAATTGGTCACCTCGTCACATAACCCACGCAAAGTCTTCCGTCGAGACACCATCTATACCTAGGTACAGTGTAACTCGTATAAAAAAATTACATTATAGGTAGGCGGTAATAGGAATACATAATATACTCGCCCAACTATCAACCTACCTACTGTAGTGTACGCCGATCGCTTCCGGCGTACACTTATGAATAAACACAGTTAACGTAGAACACTATTTATTACAATTTGTCCCGGCAGTGATCGCTAATATTTTTGAAAATATCAAGCGATCACCGCCGAAGAGCGTCTTTTCTTAAACATTCCCATCTCCTTATCTATCACAGTTTAACCTAGTTCTAATGTGTCGGTACATCTACTAAAATTCGCTGACCAAGTCCTTAATACTAAATTTTCGACAACAGGCGTGTTTTCGTAACTTAGTCCACAGCTTTGGTATTTGTGAATCGCGGCGTATGCACATCACAACACTGCCTGTGGTCGTATAATTTATGTGTACCTATAATAAAAAAAAAACCCCATGGTTAAATATTTGGATATTGTATACATCATACATATTTTTTTAAATGAACTCATAGATCAGGTACATACATTAATAGCTCTCGATGACCGACTGTCTCGGGTTCACATTGTATTGTTATACTGCGCAACAGTCGATAATTAGAGATGTTTGTATAAAATAGGATACCTAGACGTGTAAAATAATATATGATTCGTATAATACTATATATACATTATGTTCTTATCTAAAAGTCTGAATTCTGAAACCAACTGTAAAGTCTGCACCGCATCGCACGCGTAACCCGATACAACGAATAATAATAATAAAGATTAAACAAATAATAACCGGTAAGTCGATACGACGTGTTAATGATATCGTTGAAACGACGACGACGGCCTTCAATACAGCGCGCGTGTAGCAGCATGACGCTAATCAAATTTCTGCAATTTACAATTTCGGGTCAAGGAAGGCAGTGATAATGACTGATGCTGCAGTAAATTGCAGTCGTACGGATTCTATATGCTAAAAATACGATGATATTTACTGTTGCGGTTGTACATTTGTACAGCCGTCGAGTGTTTAAATAAATAAAAAAACAACTATACATATTTGCGTTAATCGGAATGAAAAACCCTCAAGTAAATATACTTCAAAAGCAAATAAATTACAATGTTTAATGTAAACCTTGTCTTATTATCAAATATCAATATGACTGATACCGATATATATATATATATGTATACATTGTCTATAGTAGTATACTAATATTATGTACAGACGCGCATGGTGATTATTTTACCAAAAACTATATAATCATACCTAATGTTTTTAAAGTAATTTTAAATAGTTACGAAACAACATTTTTTTAATTCGGAGTTATTTGGCCATTTAATATATAATAAGTGTGTAATATTAAATATGTATATATACTTATAGCTATAAAATTCAATAGTAAATAGCATAAAGAAAAATGTAATAATTATTTTATATTTTATCGTATTGATTTAAATTGTCCATATATAATAGGTTGTACATGCAGAATGTACCATGCAGAAGGTAATAAATTGTGTGTTTGTAAATTTTCGTGAAATGAATATAGTTTGTAAGTTGTTGCGATTGTATATTTTTATGGGATTTTAGATTTATTGCTAGGGTAGATATAAACACACTAGGATGCATGTGTTGTCTTCGTCTTAACTCTTTTATAGTGATTTACGAACCTTTAACAAATTTATGTTCAACAGTTTGAAATTTGTGTGAGATAAGGTTTAATAATAGAATGCTTGATCTACTATCAAAATTTAAGATAAAAAGACGTTATCTGCATTTATTATGGTATTTTAATTTTTAAACAGATTATGAGAATTATTAAATTTTAACATTTTACATACTCATATCTAGCTTTACAATTGAAATACCCTGAAAAAACCCATGAAAAATCATAGATAATGTTTTTATACCTTATTAAGTTTGATAATAATAGGTAAATTTTCTCTACTATTATACGTAAAAATGAAACTGCTGAATACAAAATGTATACGTTGTACAGCTTGGAAGACGGAGGCAATTGATATATATTGAACTTATTGTGGCCAACGTTCGAGTTGATAAGTAAATTTATATAAAATATTCTAATCTTATAAGTTAGTCTATATAAGTATATATTATAATATGTGTATGCTTCAATAAATAGATACCTATTATTACCTAAAGGCTAAGGGTAAAAGGCGGTGGGTGTAATAATTATATTGTTTTCATTTATGTTTATAGCTATAGTTATCTTAATTAATTTTTGTGATAAATATATTATACTGTTATGACTATTAATTAATGTAAACTAAACAAACCGCGTATAGTCTATGTATGATTAGAAATGTATGGTGTATTGGATATTTGTATACACTTGCAAATCATAATAGTAATTCAATAATAATTATGAAATATATATTGTGAATTAAGTTAATCAATAATTTAATTTAATTTTCAGGAACATCCATTTAATGTATTATTTTTGTATTTTAGTATACCTATACACAGAAATTATATTTTTTATACATTTTTACAGGTTTTGTTTTATTTTACTATAACATGTCATTATTTATATTGTATATATTATTAAATAAATTATGAAAAAACAGCATGAATGGAAATCATCCTAACAAAATAATCGACCTAATTGGACCACCCTTTTAAAAGCCTTTCATCTCTTTTGAAGAGGAGGAGGAGGAGTAATTTTAAACCATATAAATACAGAGGGCTATAAAATGGATATGTGCATGTATTATACTTCAATAAAGGGGGGTATCTATACGAAGAAAAATGTTCACCCCAAGTTTTACTACATTCAAATATCACACGATGGTTTACAAAAACGTATTTTATACATATGCCTAGTGTCCTATAGTGTTTCGACAATTTTGAGTGTATCTACAAATTGCCATATTGGGTTTTTGGATAGAAATTTATTACACGTCATATCAATGGTTACGTATCTAATTTATGTATTCACAAATTAGTGAATTTTTGAGAATATATTCTGTTGGTCATTATAAATGTTTTATTCTATTTATTATTTTTAATTTTATGAATTACTTTAATTTGTAGTTACCGATTTTAAATAGATTTTAATTAGTTGTGCTTATAGGTATACCACCCTACTTATGTTTAATGGTAAAAAAAATAATAACAGTAATCTACAATCTATTTATATCAATAAACAAGAATGTCCTGAGTGACTGATTCATAATTAACGGAGAGCCGAACCAATAAGAGTTATCGATTTTAAATTTTGATGGTAGATTAATGTTATGATTTCACTGTTTATTAAGAAGGATTTCTTAAAATTCGCATTTTTCAAGGTGCTTACACAAGGATTTTGAGATTCACGATTAAAATTGAAAATTATTTTTGTTTATTAATAGTTGCCATTGATTACAATTTACAGATTATAATGGTAATAGTAGAAATAAATTATAGAAATTAGGTAGTATTTTATTTTGCATATAAAATATAATTGCCATTGGTTAATCGGGCAGATGTAGTAAACACAGGCATGAAATCGTCGCATTTACGGACTCGAAATAATAAATTATATCACATAAGAGTTCAATATACATTGTCATTTTTTTTTACAGATAAAATAAGACTGTCATTGATTAAAGTTTACACATCTATGTATATAAAAATGAATGTTTGTCTGTATGTCCTTTATGCATTATTCCTGCACCATTCATCCGATTGCCTCGAAACTTTTGAAAATTGTTACGAGTACACTATCGCGAAGGTTTCTGGCGTATAGTTTCCTATCCTACGTATACATATTATACGTTTAAAATCCTGGGAAAATTGAAAGTGCTATTTTTGGTGGGCAATATGTGTATGATTTCCGTTTATTTATAGGATTGTCAATGGTTACATATTTTATAACTATTATAATTAATAGGAATATGGTATATACCTACATATTTTTACAAATACATTTATAAAAAAAAAAAAACAAATCTTTGGCATAGGCCATCGTTGCGATGTTTTTCATATGCCTTATATTCAGGTTTCACTAACTTACGCACCTCGCGGGATCCTCAATCCACCGCAGGTGGATTATTTACCTGATGATATACTGTTCGCATATTTTCCGCGAGGATTACCTACCTAGCTTAGTTGCATATAAATCACTTGAGGTTATTCTTAGCTTTAGGCTCGGACAACGCCGGACGGGACAATTAATATACTAGCTAGTAGCCCTTGCAATATTATATAGTAAGGGCGACTAATGCAGGTTACAATCATAATTAAATCAAATATTCAAAACTTATCGATTGATTCCTATAAGTTAAATACAATACGATGTCTAGCTGTAGATATAATAAGACACATAGTCTTACACATAGGTAATTTAGGTTATATTAATTAAATGTATGCAATTACCTGTTAAATATCATTTTTAACTGCTTTGATACTTCTATATTGCATTAGTGAATTCATACATTTTTTTATGTTTTAACTTACGAAAAACATAATAATAAGATAGATATATAATTAGTAATTGGATAGGAAAGATTTACGAATATTTATATAATAGGTATCCATCAAATTTGTAAATATTAGTCAATTAATGTGATGTAGAGGTATTTTATAACACTCTACTAGACACAATTATTGTTGACTTGTAAAAACGATTAAACTCAAAATCAATGTGATCAACTTATTATTATGTAAATATATATTTATATTAATTTATATCACCAGTCATCATTGATATCTAAATATTACCCACGATGACCTACCGACAACCAACTATAGGTACCTAGATATAATGATCAATGCGTCACACGCTGGCAAAAGAGAAATAGAGAATAAGTCAATCCAGCAATTGTTTAATTACTTAATACGTTTGGCGATGGTGAATTCTCCCAAATTTTAAGACTAATAAACTCTCTTGGGCCAACATTGTGTTTGCCTGAAGGAAATATGTAAACTCTCCCAAGTCAACATTACGTTTACCTGATGCACCATTTCCTTCGATAATGTGAGCTTCATCATCGTTCATCAATTTCAAAAAGAACTAATGCTTGTGAATCGTTCCATTCGCATTTTAATTCATATTTTTCTAGTACACTCATCCATCTCTATTTATATTTATTAATGCCTTAAACAATTTTCAAAACCAATATGTACATAATTTAAAGTTGCGATAAACAAAATAAAATAAGAAAAGCTCTCCATATTAAAAATAAAAAAATATATATTATATTAAAATTATATTATTATAAAAAATAAATTTAAATGTATATTCGCAGTTTAACTTTTGATTTTTTTTTTATTAGTATTTTAATTATAATTACAGCTCGCATAGCAGCTAAAGTCATTGATTTAAATTATTCTTTTTCATTATTTACTATAATTTGTGTATAATAATATTGATTTTTTTTTAAACACAATTGAAATGTATATTAAATCAAAAAAATGTATGTTCATATTATTATAAACATTAAATTATAATGTATAAATGAAGTTGTTACAGACTCGAGAGAGTTCATATGTTCCCATCATGTAGTACTGAAGTAGACCCGGGAGTGTTAACCATGCGGAAGAGTTTACGGGTCATTACAATAGGGAGAGTTTACAATCGCCCAATACACTACTTATATCTTGTAAAAAATTGAAGTTCTTCGTAGATTTCATTATAAAAATATTAGATTTTCGTATTTTAAATTAGCAATGAAAAATGAAAACCTTTTCCTGATATAAGTAGTGATTTTTAGTAAGTTTAGGTACCTATGGGTATACTATCTTACCCGCGCACCGTTCAATCATATGTATACGTGTGATGGATATATTGTATTTTGGTTAGGTATTCTTCGTAGTGTTCGTTGTAATTCTATTCAATATTCCAATTCAATTAATTTGTTCAACTGCGGCAGCAACAGATTAACATTTAGTATAACCACCCCATTAGGCCGTTCAACGAGTGCACAGCGTCACACCCTTCATCCATACTCCAACGGCCTACATAGATTTTCGATTATGTTCCGACGTTTAACCACGCGTTTCAGTGTACAATATGCACGCTCTAACGAATTCTGACGGTCGCTTTATATTTGTACCCTTTCTCTGCGGTGCCTATTTTTATCCCGCGCTTATATTTACACCGGGAGAGGGAGATTAATTCTTCGAATCCGTGCCATGAACCCTAGCTACGCGTGTTCATTATTTTTAGACGTACAAATGTTTTTTAGACCGACGAAGTTGCATCGCCCACAGACGTTCCCTGCGGGGTGGTCTTTATTTTATGACATAATATATAATACTACACACTCGGTATACTCACACGTCAACGTTTATTTATAGACACGAATGTTGTATGTAGGTAGCTGTTGTTGACGAACGGAAAAATTTTAAAACCATTTCAACAAAATATAGTATGCAACACGCCAATACATTCAATGCGGTTTTGTCTTGTTACACTATTCATCCAACATTAGTATATATTACCTTCTAGGTAAATGTAACATAGACTGTAGTCGTGTAGCAAGTACATACATTAATTGAATTGGATTTTATGCATATTATCTAAGGTCAAGTTTTAAAGTATATATATCATTATTGGAAAATGTGTATTTTTGAATGCAATGATGGTTGTAGGAAATCGTAGAACCGTAGATAATGTTATATATAGATAGTATGTATATTATTAGTTAGTATTAACTACATCACTTTGGTTTGATATTAACATATCAATATTATCAATTCATAAATTTACACAAAAACTCAACAAGGGCAACACTAAACTGCGGTCAAATCATCTAAAGAATTTAACAAGGTAAAATTATAGGTACTTTTTAAGTAAATACCTTTATATACACTGTAGTACAATTATTGTATTTAAATAAATGTAGTCATAATTAAGTTTATATTTATTTATTAAATTTATAAAAATAATAATAATAAGTATAATCATAATTCAGTATTCAGCACACTAGTGTTAAAAACTAAAAATTCATTAATCCATTTTTAAAACAAATGTTTTTTTATATAAAACTGTATTGACTGCACAAAGTTCATGTAGCTTATGACTAATTTAACTGGATTTAAGGTTAGGTTCATTAAAGATTAAACACAAAATCTAATTTAACATTTAATGAAGTGTTATTTTAAAACATACTGTTGCAGTCAAAACGACACCAATATACGTCAGCTCAACCCTGTGATAAATTAACTCAACGTTAGTGATATTACTGATGACTACTGATACTGTTATTACAATGCGACAGATGTAGTTAAATCACAGAATTCAGTGGTTAAATCAACACTAAGTGGTCACTAACTAATAGTTAACTCACTGATTAGATGAATGTAGAATGATGGCTACGACAATTATTTTAGCTAAAACAACGCTCAATTACAAATTAACTCGGCTTTTACACGGTTAATGTAACTTGTCTTAATGTCACAATAACCACGATATGGTTAATAATTTTTCAAATTCGTGGTATATTTAAATACCAATTTAATCTAGACGTTGATATCACTTTAACTGCACGACAGCTTAAGAAAAATCGACGTTTAAATGCGTATTACATTGACAATCATAGTTAAAACAACTTCGTAGTTATTTTGTAGTATCTATAATTAGGTAGTTACGTATATTGTTCATTATCTATAACCATCAGTTGGTAATAATATTTTATACATACGCCATACGTTTATTTATGAGTGTAAAAAGTAGATAGGCTCTTTGTCGAACACTAGACGTTGTGTGTACTTCATCATTGAGACCATTGATTAAATATTTTTTATCAACAGTTATTGAAAAAATTAATCAAAATGTCACAAGTCTATCAATACGTCTCGAAAAGAGATAAAATATTTTGAAGATTTTATCAAGAATAGAAAATGATTTTATAAACATTTTGTGAAACTTCGAGTATCTATACAGTTATTCGTTTTTTAGATACACCAAAAAATAAAATTTAGTTTGTCTACTCCTGGTTTTGCGTAAAAATTCCAGTTTTCTTTAACTTTTTTTTTGTTTTTCCTGGTTATTTTGTAAAGTACTGGGAATTTACTTTTGATCCTCTCCCTCCCCTATAATGTACCAATTAGATACCAGAAACCACCCCTAAAGTTGAAAATCGAATCATTTTTACTGCCTCAAATGCGATGATGGATAAAATGTAAAACATTGTAAATCAATAGGTATATAATATATTCAAAACCGTTATATTCAAATGCAAGTTTGAGATTATGTTAAAATTATTTAATTATCTATAATATTGTTTATTTAGATAAATATTTTGTATCGTGTTTAGATATTTGTTTATTGTATTTTTGTACAACACTTTGTAGATATCTATATTTTCTTTGTCTTTTAACTAGATCAATTAGCCCGTCAACTTGGAATTCCGTACGCGGTATAATATTTGTAAACGCTGTTAAACATCCGTAAGTCTATACCAGTGGCTCTCAAACGTTTACTACCACAGTACCCTTAGGAAATAATTAATTTTTTGTGAAACCCCAATGTCTACCTCCAATTCAATCTCAATTTTTAGTACATTTTTTTCAAGTTTAATATAAAATAATTTTCTCAATATTCACACACATCTGACGGAACCCTTGAGATTGTCCCAGGTATCTTTAGGTTTCCCGAAACACACTGTGAATCGCTGATCTATACAACGGTACACCAAAGAATCAACTTTTTGTTATAGTAATACCCATATGATTTTGTTTGAACTGAAATTCCGGTGGGTCTATTTCTTTCCACATTAATTACGAATAAATTACTAGGAAATAGGATATGATTTTAGCAATAAAATAAACCACGCCCATATTGAATTAAAATAAAATTCCTTAGTAAAACATAAAAAAAATCATTCCTGTCATACTAAAAAGTAAAAACATTGTTGCATGTATAGTTTATTAAAAAATGAATTAGTCGATATAAACACTATGGATAAAATAAATGTAATAGTAATCTCAAAACAAAGAACGTTGTAGATATGATATAAACATATTATATAAATAAATATAGAAAATCTCACTGCTGTAGTCTGTAGGTACTTATTCAAGCCTGGAGGGTATATCGTCATTATGAAAATAGAAAAAAAACATTTCCAAAGTGTAATTTATACACTAAAAACATAATATAAACATCATGAAGTTTATCACTCTTTCTGTAACTTGAAAAAAATACCATATTAAAACTTTCACTCAGTTAAAAATATAAATGTTGTTCAGCTTCTAAAGATAAAATAATTGATTATTCCCCTAATATATAAAAATAAATATTCTGTAATAATAGTAAAAAGAGCTTAATTACCAAGGAAGATGCACTTTAATTTACACACACTTTGTTAGATTTATAATTAGTTATTTTTAGCAAATACCTAAATGTATTGTAAATAACTTAAAAATAATAAAATATAGGTACATTACATGCAAATCTTTATATTTATTTTGTGAAAGATGTTTTTTGGTATTTGCTTACATAGCTATATTATAATTTATAATTTATAATGCACCTACAAACACTTTTTATTTTATTACCTAAATTTATTTGCATGATACCTAGTTTATTTTAGTAATTTGATTTACCAAACATAGTTGGTTGTTTACAACATGCATATTGAAGTTTGTGATTTTAAAACTGGTATAGGTATTATGAAAGTACACAGAACAATAAATTAGAATATATACAGTATATAGTATGAATATAAATTTAAATGATATAAGTTATGATGATGAGAGATATGAGTAATTAATAAAATTTATATAATTTATGAAGGTTATAATAAAGGTATCTTTACAATCAATAACGTCAATGTCCTAACCGGTATCGGTAGTGAAAAAATGAATTCCACTTATAAATAGGTTATATTTTATAATTTATCCTAACTTTTATATTCCACATATTTAACACTATTAGTAGTATAATTTATTAGCTACAAAGTTACTTATTTAATTTTAATATATTCAACTATAGTTTATATGTCTCTAAAATATCTGCAGAGATAATAAAGCTGTTTTTAAAATTATTTATTAATATTTATATTTGGTAGTCTATTCTCTATTTGCGTGTACTAATTCGTTTGTTACCAGTATATATCTATTTTTAACTATTTTTATTAACAATTTTACGGGAATTTTTTTATTATTTTATTTTATTACATTTTTTACATTTTTTTTTTTTAACTTGTTTAACTATATAACAAAAGACTCAATACTATTTTGTATAATTTATTTAACTTGCAACTTGCTTATTTATTTTATCATTTTTAAAATAAAAATATATACCTATGATACAGCTGTAGAAATAATTATGGGTTTGCATATTTTTACTCTAAGGTTTATAATTTTACATAAGATGAAGTTTTTTAATGAATATGCCATCAACTATACATTTAGTGTATAGTATATATATCGCACTGCAGTAGATATATGGGCCCTGCATTAGTTTTATGTACAGTCTAATTTTTTTCGTTTACATAGATATTATATGGTTTATATGAATTGTCTAGATTTTTATCGTAAAGCTTTATTGTACCTATATAACTGAACACTGTTAAACAAAAATTCGATATTTTTCATCTACAAGGAAAATCTATGAATCATAAATATGTTTTTGGGGAATAACAATAAGAACTAGAAATCATTTTCCTTGTAGAAAAAAAATATCGAATAGCGTGCTACGTTATTTCGTTATGAAATTAGATAATAGGTTAATCAAATATTATCTATATCTATATTTGTTTTATTAAAAATGTAATAGTACAAAATAGTAGCTAAAATATTGTGTAATCAATAGCATCCATTTAAAAACAAAGCTATATCCGAAATCTATTACGGTAAAAAAAAAAAGGTGTAGCCTGAAAACATATTTATGATAAAAATATCCAATAATCATTATGACTGTTACAGCGACATAACATAATATAGAATATATAAACTTTTGTCCACGAACGGCCTGCGAACGGTAAGCTATAGACCACATCCTGCAATCTCGTCCATAAAAATTAGAAAAGGTTCGGTTCAAGAAAGTCGAATAGTTAGTATTGTTTGTTATGCTAATTACAAAAATTTTAAATTTATACATGCACATACATCAAAAGACGGTATTACTCGATGGAAGTGCTACGAGAAACAGTGTGTTGTTAAAATTTTTACTAAAAATAATTATGTAGGTACGAGTGAAATTTGAAAGAAGTCATACACCAGATCATAGTGCTATCGATGCCCTATCAATAAGCGGGCGTAACCATTTTCTGCCAAAATGATCCTCGCCCGTTATTACCATGGCCGTTTTCTGCCAAAAAATATTAATAAATTATTTAAGATATTTTTTGAGAACCCCTGAACTAAATCCATCAAATAGTAATGATTCGATATACGGGCCTCACCTTGTATCGTAGATATTGATTATAAACTATTATCTATATGACTATATCTTATCTTACTATTATTATTCACCTATATATAGGTATACCCAGTGTATTAGTGTATTTCCCAACGTTTACGGTTTTATATACAAATAAAATTAATCGAATTGTACGTAAAAATAGTATAAGTATAAATATTTATGAAGTTAATGAAGAAGTTGCTTCTTCCCATAACTTAGAGGGGAACGTACTTGCATTAGAAATTTAATTGTTCAATAAATATTGTGAATACGCTAAAACGCGACTATCAGATAGACACTGTGGCATAAAATCTTCCATAAAACAACTCATTACTTCACTGGGACTTAAAAATAATAAGCCAAAGGTATGCCTTAATCACATACCAATATTACACTTATTTTTATACTCAGTAACTAGACTTAAAGATTGAATTTGTCGATACCGTGATTGGGTCAAGTGAAATCAATAACCAACTACATTCATCTCAGACCAAACTTCATCAATTGCATTTAGTATAGCTTTTTCAAAATCACTAGTTATATTAGTTGGTAAAAAAATACGACCCATGTTATCACACAATTCCGATATTTTATTTAACATATTAATGTAAGTCTCCGTTTTTTTGTCAGACAGCAAACAAAATACAGGTTGTACATATAGTGCCCATTTTTGTACCCATGATTTGTCTGTCAATTAGACGTCTATCGATAGCATTATGATTTGATGTATGACTTCCTACAAATTTCACTAGTGCATAATTATTTTTTGTAAAGATTTTAGCAGCACATTGTTTTTTGTAGCACCTCTACCGAGTAATACCGTCCTTTGGTGTATACGCATGCATAAATTTAAAATTTTTGTATATTAGCATAATATGCCCACGATTACTAATTATCACTAATATTCTCCGACATTATAGACATTTTTTTTTGGACACCACAGTTTCAACTAGCAGGTGCAGACTGACAGCGAACAATAACCCATCATTTATCTGCGGATAACGCTGCGATGAAATAATAATAATAATAATAACCAGTACATCATAATCATTACTATTTGATGGATTTAGTTCAGGGGTTCTCAAAAATTATCTTAAATAATTTATTAATATTTTTTGGCGGAAATCTGAAACCCCCTTACAAGCACTGTTTTCGTATGGGTACATAAAAAATAAACTGTCAATACTTCTGCAGCGTCCGATGTTGTATGACCACGCAACTTGCACTCGAAATTTTGGAAAATCGTTGAAAGAATAAATTACAATTCTGTAGAGATAAAATTCTGGGAGAAAAAATATCCTATTATCTATCAATTATTTTTCTTAAAATGATTTTTGGATTTTTCTTCTTCGAATAGTTGTCTATACATCTTCTGCACTTGCGGTCCATATAGAATTTACTATTTTATTTTAACTGTATGTACTATATTTGTCTATTTCACGAATCTTATACTCTATACTCTCATAGTAGCAGTCAAACAACCCTGTAAGTTCATACAAGTAGATCATATTTTATTATGTTAATATAAAATAAACAGGCGCGTATATATATATATATATATATATACATATCTAGGAAGGTAAATACATATTATACATTTAAAATGTATGCCTATAGATATTTACATCGGTTATACTAACGTGAATGGTGGGTGTGATATATTTATTATTTTTAACGGAATTCGGTCGATTATGCAAAACTATATTACCTAACATTATACATACAGCGACATTCACTTAAAGGCCAGTTCGAATGATTAAAAAGTGGAATTGAAATGGAAATAAAACGAGACGCCGCAAGGAATGGAGCATTTTATAATTATACATTCATAATAAATATAATCATAATTTACAGCGCAAACATTTCGGTGTCCCTATGCATAATACAACATAATATCATAGGAACGTGGGATAGACGATTGTGAAAATTCTTTAAAACGTATAATGTTATTTATCTTGTTTACTTTTATGGTGGGTTTACGATCAAACATCAAAGTACCTAGTGCCTATTACTTTAGTGGCAACAAGCTATACGCTATACCTATGTCCTATATAGTGTATAATGCACCAAGCCGTAAACTGTATGTACACAAGCTACATAAATAAAAGTAGGTGCCTACATCCCTACCTACGAGCTGCGTGCCTGCGTATTCGTATTACGTGTACCACTAAGGTATACGTACAATCATTAATATAATATGCACGACATAAGAACGTATAATATAATATATACGTAGGTATATACCATTAGTTACGGATATACATACACCCCATTGTGGTTATTAAAAACCAACACAACTCAATAATCACTAACCACGAAACCTTAGAGCATAGCGTACAATGTATATATATATATATATATGACACGTAGACGGAAACTCGCCGTTTATGGGTGGGGTCAGACGCACTGCAAGAGGCCATACCGATCCGACGATCCGTATATATTGTTATAAATGTATATGTATAGTCGGTGGTTACATTACAGACTTTGAAAATGGTACACCCTGCATGTACCTACAAATTATTATTATATATTTTACACTACCGGAACATGATATTTAATTACATATACTATTCTTAACACGGAAAATGTTTTAAAAATCATTTTACCGTTTATTTTGAGACTATACATAGATGATACCGTGGTAGATGTGTATATAGATTATAGGTACACGTACATATAATATTATACTGCACAATGTATATATTGTTATTATTTTTATTTGAGTAATGCGGGGTGTTCATAATGGCCGCATTACACTAGTTACCTCTGTATATTTTTATAATATTATACCTATAGTCATAGCGTAAAATTTATTGCAGCAACTTATAGTTTTTATGTTTTGTGTTAATATAGTTCGGACTTTGGGCGTCATGAGTAATATTTAACAATTTAAATGTAATCAAACTGTAAGAAATATTTTTAATTAATTGTCTTTATAGAAACTTATAAAAATTAATATTTTATTATTTTAAAAATATACGTATTTATTGTAGTAGCTATACTATACTACTATACAGTAATATACAGCTTCTATATTTTATATAATATCTACCTATTATTGTAAATTGCTTGATAGAAATTAGGTAACCACTATAAGTTCTAAAAAGTGAAAATTGTTGTGATATGTATATTATATTATGTATATAGAGTATACTATAAACTATAATATATTAGGTGCTTCATAATATTTTATTTATTATATACCTATAAATTTTTTTAAAATTTAAATACATATAATTTATATACTTTTTCATCATAAATTATGAATATACGATATTATAAATATCTACTGAAAAGAATAAAATTACTATAACAAGACTCATTAAATAGTAAAAGTAATAAAACTGCTATTTCTACAGGCTTATAGCATGTATATAACTCTCAGTATAAGTAATAAAAAGTATACCTACTTAGGAATTTGGATATTATCCAAAGTGTTATATTAAACGTAAACAGTTAGATAACACACATTTATTTGCTATATAATTAATAATCCAGTACTACAATCACAATTTCAAGGCACGTGAAAAAATATTTAAGATTCCTTGCACCTTAGATATTTAATTGATAGGCTGTGACTTCACCCCCTCGTTGAAAATTATTGTTTTTCGACAATAATTTTATTTTCATTAGATGTTTCATTTTTATTATATATAGGGTGTTAATAATGAGTTTTAACATTTGCTTTCAACTTTAAATCATAAACAAACATTTTGTTAACAACCCTGGACTCATTGTACACTGCAATTACTATAGTAAATATGATATTAAGTATATAACATCTAATGAAAATAACCACCAGCGAGCTAGAGTTAACATTACGTCATGTCATATTGTGTATCATGTATTCAACACGTTGATAATACGTTATCTACAAATTCAATAGATAGATATTGAACTTTACACGACACAGTATACTGATTAAGTGGAAACACGAATACACGATTATATTTCAGACCACTGTTGTAGTGCGACGGCGATACGTGACTTCAAGTCCCCAAAATAGTGAAATCATTTTAAAATAATGTACCGCGCGTTACTCAAACAACCGGTACCAAATAAAAATATATATATATGTGCACGGCACGAAATACGAAACCTGTACCATCAGAAGCGTAGCCATTAGGTTTGCTACAGCCTCCCCCTCATCGGCCGTGTTTTTAGCCAACGACCGTTAATATCTATATACTTACTTGGTTTATTATATTAGATATACTTGATAAATTTGAATAACTATTTGAAAATGTTTTAAATATTGTATATAGTTAACACTTATCAGTAATCCTCAACAAAACTTTAATTGTGAACAACAGACTTTAATATATAATACCGAATAATATTAATATATTATATTATATTGAACTATATAATATATACAGACATACAGTCTGTGATTTTAAATGATTTCGAAGTACCGTTTGAAATCAATGTCCTTAGTACACAAAATTAAATATTACTCGTTTGAATTTCGATTTCAAAACATCGACATTTTTACAAAAGTAATCTGATTAACAATTTATTAAAAAATAAGGTGTTTCTCATTAAAAAAAAAAAGTTGGCATTGCCACAGGACACTCCTGTAAATGTTATACAAATTTAAGTATTTTAAAATATAGCCCTTAGGGTTGAAATATATATTTAAAAGTTCCAAAAATAACGAATTTGAATAATTTAATTATTAAAGGAAAAAATGGGTCTGAGCGTTCTTGGATAGTCACCCTGCATGAATATTATGTATACTAACAACTATTTATGGGCTGCAACGGCTGCTCACAGCGGCCAACATGGACGCATAGATTGAAATTTTCATGTACCTAACTACTAAACGTATAACAATTATAGTAATCTATATTCTATGCGCATATAAAAACTCCGCGAGCCACACCTCTTGGCGGCTGTATCACGATTATATTAATAAGTTAACTGCCCTACCAATTTCATTGATTTTGTCGTAAACGCCTCGAGTATCATTATCATATATCATGATATTATATGATTCTCAGATTCTTATTAGAGTTTCTGGCATTGAAAATTTCCTAGATATAAATAAATAATCTCTAAAATTGTTGAGTATCATATATGATGTAGGTATTTAAGACAAAATTGACAAGTACCTATAAGTAAAATATTGAGGACAATAATTGAAAGTTGTATGTTATATTATGTATAAGTATAAGTATATAATACACATGTAAGGCATAGTCAACTTGTTAATATATTAACATGTACGTTTTGGCGAGGAGGTGATGATACGAATCGGTTTGATCTATAATCGAACGATTTTTCTAGACGATTCCTTTAGGTTTGACCCATGAAAAATATTATATTTTTATTAGTATTCACAAGTTACTCGTACAGTCGAACAATATATATTGCACTTATACACAACTATTAGATATACGGCTTTTCATTTAAGGATGCCTTTATGCGACCGTTAATTACAATAATTGCGTAGTTGCGTTTGCGCGTATATCGCATAGTACATTAATGTCTAATATGTACACGATATATTATATGGGTTTGTAAAATTCAAATATAAACCATTATAAACCTGTTTATAAAATAGATTGATTAGTCCTTAAATACTCTAAAATGAATAGAATGTTTTAAAAAAGATCTCTATACAGTCTAGAGTACCTATACCTATATAATATTAATCTACATTGCTTGTATTGTAACTACTAAAAATCAGAATTTAAATAAACGCATAATTATTGGCTATTGTAGCATAAAAATGTGTGGAGTTTACCTAGGTATTTAAAAAATGATCATGTATTGGTATTGGCAATGTTTTGTTAATTATATATTTAGCCATTGTGGGCCAATGACGTATTCAGGAGTAGGGAGGCTAGGAGGGCGATTACCATGGATGGCACTTTTTTGGTATAACATGGTCATATATACGCGTTCATAATTATTTGGCATTACTAATTATACAGAAGAGGACAAACAAAATAGAACCGGGACACAAACATTCGGAATGTGCGTTTGTTTTTTGTTACACGTCAGTTATCACGTTTTGGAGCAGACAATTTGTTTTAATCATCAACATTGAGTTTGGTTTTTAATAACAAATGTTATCTAACTGATACTGTAGAAGTTTAGAGGGCCAATAAAGTAGGAAATATCTCGTACTTTTCTCAATAGTGTACAAAAACAGTAGGAATATTTACGCAACACCTGCAGTTTCTGACTATTAATTAAATGTTTTGTTTTATTTTTTTTTCGGGAAAAATAACCAAAGGACTTGAAATGTTCAATAAATGTTTGGATTAAAATTTTATTGATATAATAAAATGTTGAATTATTTTTTTTATTAAGAAAAATTAATATTAACAATCTGCATAGGTATAGTAAAAAATACAATAAGTAATATTTATAAAAATTGGCACTTTTTGAGCTATTTGTGTATAGATAATTTTAATTGTGGACTGTTTTTTTTATGTTAATAACATATTTGTTTTTCATTTAAAATGTTTTAAAATGTATTAATGTGTTTTAAAGTTGTATTCATTTGTTGTTCCTCTTAAATTATAATTACTGTAGTAGTTAAAAAAATATCGAAAATACATCTACCATTTTTTTTTTTTGTAAAACGTTTAAAGTTTAAAATTTGGTTTAATTTGTTATGTATATATAGCTTATAATAGTATATACTTAAAACTGCGAATATTTTTTTAGAATGATAAAAATGTTAAAGTGAAAGTTTTCACTTAATTTTGAAAATGAAATACAAATTGGATAATTGTTACCCTAAATATATTATAAAACAAACATGAAAAGTAAGGAACAATCGTGCACTACTCTGACGGCTGCTGCAGCGTTTTAAATTGATGTCCTGAATCAGGTATTATATATTTATACTGGTAATCGATTAAAATGTCCAAATTTTTAAATTTAGAAAACTACGTTTTTATAAAAAACTACAAACATTTTGCCTTTCGGAATGTTGATATACTCATATAATAAAAAATAGAATAGAAGTTAAAATATTAAATAATAGATATAGGTACAATTAAGTAGATTATACTTTATTTTCTAATACAATTTAGCTATGGCATTTAGAAAATTCAGAATATTGCTATTTCCATCATTATTTTGCTCACAGACATGTTTTAATTTTTAATTCATTTTAATTTTGATCTGTGGTGGTCCAATGATACCCAGTTCGTTCTGTACAATTTTTTTTCGTCAGCTGAATTTTTGAAATTTATGTCCAAATTGTTGTATAATATGTTTGTGAATTGTGATTCTAAATTAATTTTATTGGTATTAGTGCGTGCGTCTATTTATTAGCTCATAGAAGCTTTATGAGCTTTGATAATATTATATATATCATTAGGTAGCTTTAAAAAAAATTTAAGCAACATATCGACGCATATTTATAGTTTGAAATTTTCAGTTGTTATAGAAACTTCGTAAACCACGCTTCCGAGGTGACAATAGAACGTACATCACCAAAATATTAAACTGTAATGTTAAAATGTTACTTTGTCTTTATCAATAGTGATATTAGGTATAGGTGGAATTGATGATTCTTTTATTTTATTGTATACCTACTCGTAATACAATACGTATATAATATTCCGATATTATAGTAGGTATACTCTTAATACTTAATATGTAATAATATAATTATGTATTGTACAGAAATTATTGTGATTTATTTAATTTTTATGTACCTATACGAAATTTTTCTGAAACGTCATAATTTTTTTTATTCTTATGTTTTATATTTGTTACTTGACACGCTATGTGTTTATATATATTTACAAACGTTAATGATGAAATTCGAGGCCTCGTTATATACATATTTTGATACCCATTAGTCCGTATGCGGCGCACTGCCTGCACCTATAGTAGGTAATTGCCTCAGCATCGCAGTAGCCGTACTAATCCATTATCATTATTCATTTTAACGATGATGAGTAATGACAAAATAAAATCGACCCATATAACTAATAAATATTTGAAACGAAAAAATGATCGAATACCGGAATCGGAAAATTAATATTAGTTTAGAAGTTTAAGTATAAATAATTTAAACAAAATATTATTTGTTAAAATATCAGCCACATACCTTTGACGAATTACACAGACACACGGTTAAGAGAACGTCACACCCACACATTATTTGTCTTACAAATGGATAACTTGGCAAATTGGCTTTTAGCGGTTTCAATTTTGTGAGGTCAGCTTTAACACGAGTGTAATGGCTTAAAATATATATATATATTGCCTTCAAGTCATTGATAATATAGGTCATATATTATCAGACTTAAAGGTAAGAACATTATCTGTATGCACTCAATTTGGTTTTTATAATATTTAAACTTTTAAGCGAGTTATTAGCTTATTTCAATTCACTCTAATATATAAAAGCTAACAGTACAGAATAATTTGGAAGTTGGAACAATGGAACGTAAATTTATGTACATGTTAGTAAAACGGAGACAACACGCACGTGGTTATGACTTGAGCCGTCAACTTATGTACATAATATTATAAAATGGCCGCGAGTTTAACGATTTCGACTAAAAAACATAATATAGTTAATACATGCGCGGAACAAAAAAAAAAAGGCCTTCCGCCCCTCGTCAAATGTAAATAGTATGAGCGGCTGGTCGTCGTTTTTTGAAGCCGTCGCATCCGTAACGGAAGCCGGAAGGGAGGTGGTAAAAAAGAACGCCCGTGCAAAAAAAAAAAAAATCGTGTGCGGTATTACAATAATAATATTATAATATTATGTTATGGTCAGTCGTAGTAACACGATGCGGTGTCACACACACACATAAAGGCGCATAGGTACGTGCGCGCTCACCGGTGGTGTAAATATTTTACGCGCTCCCGTAGTGGGGAGGGGGGTGGGAGGGAAGGGAGGGCAAAATCGTTGGGTCAATAGGCAGAGCCTCTGTCTTCCGCGATGGTCAGTCGACGTTTCGAGTACGACAAAACGCTGAAAACGAATAAGACTTTTTGACGGCTTCGAGCGCAGAACGTATATTCTACTCGAAAGTATTACCTTCGCACCAAACACCCAAGTTTTACCTAGTTCGAGCCTTCGAGGGCACTTCTTTTAAACATCGTCTGCACAGTATTTTTGATATCAACGGTGCGGACAGTGAATTATTTTTTTTTACAACCCGTTCATACGGAGGCAAGCGACGACGATCGTGTTGGCGAATAGTAAAAAAAAAAAAAAAAAAACCTTAAGTAGAATAATAATAATAATAATATAATAGCGTGTGACAGCCGACTACGGTCCCCGGGAGGCCCTCTACCAACTATTATTATTATTTAACATTTATTTCACAGCCGACGACGTCGACGCGACGACTATAGTGATATAGTAATATACGTCGCCGCCGTTCAAACTATGCGCGCCGCTTGTGTGCGGCCGACGGTAGCGCAGTCCGTTCCAAAAACAACTCAAGGCCGACACAACAAACACGCGGATTTCGCCGTTGTCGCAGTGTTGCCAACTCCGACGGTGCTGGTCGGCTCGCGGTGTGGCGGCGGCTACGGTTACGGCGGCGGCTACGATCACGACGGCAGTTACGGCGCGAGGGGACACGGCGACGCCGTAATTAGGACAACGGGCGACAACGTCGCGCCGCCCGGCCGTGTCGATGGTCCTTTCCGTCCGGTTGTGTGTGTGCGCGACGTATAAATTATAATAATAATAATAATAATAATAATAATAATAATTACTACATCGTTTCCCTTTGTGTGTGTGTGTTGCGCGCAGCACGCGACAAAAGAGAAAACGCATTATTTTCTTTTTGTAAATCTAATACCTACGCGCTTCCTGTACGGTTATCGTATTGTTTATTCGGTTTCACGTCTATGAAATAAATTTTTTGTGCGCACCACTATTTCATGCCATACGTTGCTATAATAATATAATGTACACAATACACTAAAACTAAATAAACGCTGTGCCTGGTGCACTCGTATGTACGTACCGTAACCGTATAGGTTTCCGTAAAATCGTAGACATACAATTTTGTATTGCATAGCCATATGAATGTATATTAATAATACGTTACCAGTGTACGAAACCCAGTTGACTCGCGTTTCTACCTGTTCGGATAGTAAAATCCGTCGATTGTTATTGTTTGTATTGTGTTCTTATTTGTTGAGGCTAACTTTAATCTGTCTATTACTGTATTCCGATGTTGGTTTATCTATTTTGTTTACGATGTATTTGTGCATAATATGCGCTCTACACGATGTCATTATAATATAATATTTGCTTATATGTTATTATAGATACGACATGTCTTTCTCGAAATATGTTTAACAAAACACATTAACATAACCAATGTTGGTGGTATAATTATTTTTCAACCAAAACAAAAATTTGGCGGCGAGGCATAAATGTATCAAATCCCAATTTCTATTTATTAAATTGAATTAATATTTCTACCTATTTATTTTGTACGCATACACTTGTATTTTGATAATATAAGTAATCAGTGCATGCCAGTAAACTATATGCCTACGCATTGTTTCATTTCGAGAATATATCAAATATTATCGATGTAATATCTACAATAATATATGCAGGCAATACCCATGTATAAAAATTATTTATGAACAATTATATAATAAAATATAGAGTTCTTGTGATGTTCGTAAAAACGACATTGATATAATAGTAGGTATGTAGATACCCATCTAATTACAAAAAGTTACACGACTTTGATGTTTATTGAAAATTTATATTTTTGAAGAAAACTAACAAGAGTTGAGTATATAGGGCTCCAAGAGCCAAATCACATGAAACACGAATCAAAACCTTAAGCAACCAGACAACCTTTAAATTATATTCGTCTACACCGTGGGAACGCCGCTATACAACCTGTTGCAGACCACGCAGGAATTAATTAATTAACGCACTTATAATTTATATAACTAGTACAATTCCCTTAGCGTGCATTATTATAATAGGATAGATTAGCCTACCTAACTTACATAATAATAAGTATATAGACGTCCAATGTGTACAAAAACACGATCGTATTATCTCTATATCTATACTATCATAAAACACATATAGATATCTAACATACATATTACACACTTAAAATATTTAAATTTCAAACTATAAATGTATACCTATAATATTATATAATATAATATATCTTGAGCAATAATGTTAAACGTATTTTACATTACACTTGCGCTTCGTTGTTGTAGGTATATACTTATTATACATAATATGCGCACGTGTGTATAGACAGATTCTTTGTCAACATATGTTTTGTTGTCAAGTGTCGGCAAAGCTAACAGTCGGCCATAAATTCAAAGGGTCACTAACTTTAACCTCGGGTACAGGGTCCGCATTCGTGATTTTAAAAAATGTCACACAGCCATTATATTATATAATGTGCCTACTTAATGTGTAAAATATTCTTAAACTCGAGCCTACATATGCCCATATATGCAACGGCGGGTAGCGGGTGTGTTCTGCTTTTAAATCGGCACCGAACACTGCAGTGGCGGCGTCATGTAGGCCCATATTATAGGTTTCTCTGCCTGCAGTCGACACAACAATAAAAATGGACCTTCGTGAACAACGGGTGACGGGTCCATTGCTGATAAATCGGTTTATGACACCCGCGAATACATCGCCATTGTATTCGTGTGCAACGGGTGAAAATGTGGCATATTGTATTTGTAATTTTGTGAGGTCGAAACGGTCTGCACATAAATTTATGTGTCATATTATACACGCCGATCCCAAGTCCTAACGCATCGATGTTGAAGGAAATTCTTCAAATATTTTTCTCCGCGATACATTGTGGAGCAACAGGTGTGGGTACTCGATATTATGTGAATGATATTTATTTCATGCTCGCGGTTATATATAAATATACAATGCATTATATGTGTGTGTCTACGGTGTAATACTGCTAAGCGAGTGGTGGGGGAGGGATTCATGCTTATTG
>JACXSJ010002827.1:0-16297 GCA_014851325.1 Pentalonia nigronervosa
CGTGAAACTAATTTTCAAACGGTCTGGGAAATTAATGTATGGTGTGGGTTAGTTGGTGGAAAGCTTATAGGACCGTACTTTTATGATGGGACACTTAATGGCAGACGATATTTAAATTTTTTAACCAACGAACTGCCAAGACTGTTGGAAGATGTTTCATTAGACACACGAGAACATATGTTTTTTCAACAAGATGGAGGACCAGCCCATAATGCAATTATTGTTAGACAAAAATTAAATGAAATGTTTTCGAACCGCTGGATTGGTACTTATGGCGTCGTTCCTTGGCCGGCACGGTCTCCAGACTTAACGCCATTGGATTTTTTTTTATGGGGACATTTGAAGACTGTGGTTTACGCAGATCTACCTGTTAATCTTCAAGACATAAAAAATAAAATACAGGCAGCGTGTGAAATTTTAAGAGAAGAGCAAATCAAGGCGGCAACTACGACTGAATTTTTGAGACGACTTGAATCATGTTTAGAACATTATGGTGGAAATTTTGAACAATTTATAAGATAAATTTATTTAGTTCATTTTATTTTGTATTATAATATTAATAGGTATTACTATTATTAATAATTTTTTATTATAGGTTTTTAATTATTACAGTTAACGGGAAAAAAAATATTGTGCATTAAAAATAATATTTAATTAGGTACTTCAAATTTATTTTATTATTTCTTAATAATTACATTATCTGATTATCTTATCGTTATTAAAACTATTGAAAAATAAAATAGAATTCCACTATAATAATAGTTAAAATTGTAATTGTATGAAAGCAGTCAACGAAACAAAAATTATCACATACTAAAGATATATCTATCTGGACGACATACAATATTATTAAATTATTATTTGTAAACAGATAAGGTAAATTTAACATTTATTTTATTATTTCTAGTGGTTATAAATAAAAATTTTATTAAATACGAATTATGCATAAATCCAAATTTTGATTTACTCTAACTTGGTCAGTTTTGAAAATAGAAAAAAACTTTTTATACAAAAAACGTTTAAAAAAAATAATCTATCCGAATATGTAAAAAAAAAATGGTATTTCTATTTAAAAAAATGTAAGTTGTATTGCGCATGTGCGTACTGAGAGCTAAAAATTTGAAATTGTTATGAAAATATGTATTTGAGTACTCCCTATCACTTCCCGAAAACGTCATTTCAATACAAGGTCATGCACCTGAGATATTTAGTGGTACCTTAAATCGTGATCACACTGTAGATTAGGACGTTATCTCAAATTTTGTGCTGTTTTTATTTTAATGTTTATAAATCGTTTAATGTGAATTATTATACTTCTAAAAAATAAATACAATTATTGTTAGTATTTGTTTATGACAAAGATTTTATTTTTATTGTGAACCAACATAGATAATTTACAACCTACCGTATCTACCACGATTATAAGTATATATACAATGTAGATATTGATTATGGGTTACGACACTGGACTCTCGGATCCACTGTTTTGTTTGATCATCGTGCAGCTGCGAGTCATTAATCTTTAATTATAATTTATAGTAAACATTAGATCATTATTTTCAATAGACTTTATAACTATGATAAATTATAATGCACATGAATAGCGTGTGGATGTGACAAAATAAATAATTACAATAGTTTTTGTCAATATACCTTGAACATTAGACCATTAGACTATGAACATGATTAATATTGATATTTTTAGTAATATGCACTAATATCTACTTTATAGAATTTAAATTATATAAGTAAACACTTAAAACTTTAAAGGATGCCAGAATGCAGTTTGTATTGTCTCTATCTTTCGCACACTCATTGTAGAAAATGATTAGCTTGGTACAGATTATGAAAAATTAACTATACTGCGTAATTACCTATCGAAGTGAATGGTGTAGAAAACGTTGACTGCAATAGAAGTCAACATAATTACTTATTTTATAGTTAAAAGAACTCTAAATCATTATTTGAAAAATAATTAAAAATATTTTATATTTATATCATATACAGTAAGTATAATATTCATAGTTTATATTGCAAGATACGTTATATTATTAATAGCCAGTAGGGATCAGGTTTTATAACAAAATAAATTGTTAAAAAATCATTTAAAATTATAAAAAAAAAAACACAAATTTATTAACCAGTAAAATTGTTCTACTATATAATAGATTTTGAGTGTACATCGTTATTGAGTATATCACTGTAATGGATGTGTTAAATTTAAATTCAATGATAAATTCTGAGCGCGTGGAAGATGGTGTGTTACTTCTATTTCTAAGGATATTTTATAATTTATTTATACTACTATTGTCTATTAGTAATTTTTTTTTAATATTTTTACAGTAAAATTAATTAAGTTTTAACAAATATATTGTATATATTATAATATCAATTATTTTTTATTAATAATACCGTCGTATTGTAGAACACTTAAATAGGCTTTGTGGGCGATATAAATATTTTGAATATTTCATTGTATATAGGAATAATAATAATTTAAGTAATGATGGAATACCAGAATGTTTTAATAGTTTTTGAGATTAATACTTTTTGATTAATAACAAAAATCGTTTAAAGGATAAACAGTTATTATTTATAGGTACATTTGAATAGCCAATATGTCGCCAATAGTTGAACTTTAAACGCTCATAACAAAATTATGCGGTTTTATCCTAAACTTTTTTATTAAATTCTAGTATAAAATACTTATGAGTTATGAGGAATTTTGTATTAAATTGCGAAGTTTTATAGATGTTTATAATATATATTCACAATTCCGTGTTTATTCCAAATTTTTCCTTTCATTATGTATTTTTTCAAATTCTGATTATTGAAATTTTTAAGTATATTTAGCTTTATTCTAAACTACTTAAATGGTATTTTTATACCATTTAAGTAAGTAACAATAGTAGTATATATTTTTTAAATATACAAAATTATTTTTTCAAATATAAGAACCATTATTTTTTACTGTAAATTCTCAAGTAGATAATTCTTATGAATATTTTGATGTGCGTACAATTTAAAATTCGATCGAGTAAATTTTTAGTTACTTATTCAATTTTTACGTAAAATCATTATCGGTTACATTATGTTTAATAACTTAAAAAGTAATTGTTAGAAATGCCAATAACGGTATTGATACCATATACATTTTATTTAATGATATTTTATATTTCTATATAATACATTTTGCGTTATGTTTTATTCAATGAAATATTATATATTTTGTAAATTGTTATATTTTGTTTCAAGGTATTTAGTTATTTTTATTTATTGTTTTCGGCTTTAATTACGTTTACAAATTTCAATCGTTTTTTGTCATGCATATATTACGTTAAAATCATAACGTTATTAATTACTTATTATAACATTTGCAAGCCCTGTTTAAACATAATTATTTTTTTGAGAAATAAAACCACGTGCTTAAAAAAAAGAAGTTTGTATCGCCACAGAATACTCGTTAAATTATATAAAAATAAATTAATTATTCAAAAATATGGTCTTTAAGTACACTAGAATATTCCTAAAATCAGAATTTGAATAAATGCATTGTTGAAGTATAAAATAGGGTGAGTATCAAGCTTGGTGAATCATCCTATGTATATTGTACATATACATAATATCGATACTTGTTACATGCCACAATGCCACATGCATTCACGCCATTAGCTTATAATTGGTATTCACGAGGATTTTAGGTATATTGTTTATACCTCAACCAGTCTACCAGCTTTAATACCTTTAATTCATATATAATTTAATGGCCGATAGAGGGAGTATATCATTATTTAGTATAGATAATCGTATAAACCCTCTCTTTTGGGGTCCAGACAGGTATAATAAAACATTATATACTTACCGTATTATATAAGTATATATATACATGTTCGAAATGTATAATATACACATTATATGTGTATATACTGTATATATAACTACCAGCAGTCATAATCAACCGAGAAAGAACGAAGAGAGTTTCTTAAGTGAAAAAGGGTATAGAATATAAAATAAATATAGAACATAGTCATAAAATATATAATTGATAAAGACCTACGTAGGTACCCATGTAAGCAGGTACCTACCCGAAACAATGACAAAACACGAAGATGAACGTAACTATAAATAGAAGAATGCTGTTTAAGCTGTGTATATTTTATACCTGATTAAACGCGCTCTTCCATCTTCGTTTTTAATTTATTTTTATCCAAATACGACAGACTATTATAAAGGGTGATGTAAGCAGGTGCAAGCCGTAACATTTCTAAATAAAAAATTGAAAATAATACCTACAACTTATTATACGTGTATCTTGAATTTAATCTTTAATTCACAAGCCGCGATGCGGTTTTGAGAAGTATAATAATTTATATACGTCATTGCAAATTGTCCAAGACTTGTAATCTTGTACTTATAAATTGTATTAATTATAAGAAACAACTGAAATATTTTAATTGATATTGAGAATGATAAATCTGGAAAAAGACTCACTCAAATAGAGTAGAAACCATTACTACAATTGTTTAAAAATATATAATATATATAACACTACTAAATATTGAAATATTATACATTATGTAATTTCGATGATATCAGTATTACAATACTTTAAATCAGGGCTTGTAAACGTTATGATTATAACGTTATCTATGACAAAAAATTATTGACATTTGTAAACGTAATTGAAACGGAAAACGGTAAACAAAAATATAAATAGCACAAAACAAAACATAACACACAATTAACAGAATATATAATATATTATTAAACAAAACATAACGGAAAACTAAATGTATAAAATATCATTAAACGAAAAAATTTAAAATTCTTTTAATTTAAAAGTTAAAATATTGATTTCGTAGAAATATTTATTCCACGCGATTTATTTTAATCTTAGTAATTAATTTAAGAATTTGTTATATTCCGTATCCAGGCCATTCCCCGCATTAGATACAATTCATAATGATATAACGATAAAAGATAAATGAAAAAATTGTATAACGTTTAAATTTTAAATAACGTAAAACGAAATTGTTTTTAAAATGCTAGCCTCGTTTTAAATGTTACTAACATGTCTGGCTGTCTGGGTTAATTTTTCATTAATTATGATCATCAAAACTATATAAACGATTTCACAAATACAAATTCTCGAAAAGAATTATTTACTTCAATAAATCAATAGGTAACAGTTTCAATAAACTACCCACATTTAGATAGGTTATTAATTATTATAAATTATACAAGAGTACATAATAATTTGTTACTTATACACATTTAGAGGTAAAACTAAACTATATTATAAATTTATAAATATACATAAGACATAACACTAGCGCAAAGATTATATTTACAAAAAATATTATAGTTCAGTCGAATAACATTTGGAACTGCTAGTATGATGGAACTGAAAGTCATGTGTCCTGAATATATATGTGTGCATAATATCGAATAATGTAAATATTGTGATAATACGTTTTGAGTTATTGCACCTCAATATTGTTAAAATAGGCAAATTATTTATTTTTTACGGATTGGTAAATTCGTAAATTTGATTTAATTTGCTAATGTTAAATATGTAAAAATCGGAAAAGTTGCTTTGCTGTTTTAAATCTCAAGTATACTTTGTGTGCACTGAGCATTTGGGAAGTCACTGTAATGGATGTGCTACATTTTATTTCAATCATACATTCATACGAAAAATAATTGTGAGCGAAAATGATGTGTTAGCCTACTCAGCCTCTATTTTTAAGTGTATTTTATAATATATTTATTATTTATATAAATATTAATAATTTATTATTTTGATTTTTGCCAAAAATATTACATTCCAATATTATATTATTATAGTTATTATAATATTTTATGATATTTATAAAAAATATAATTCTAAAGCTACGTATCGTAGAATAATGTTAATGGTTTGTATGGTATAAATAATAAACTATATCTTAAAATTAGTCTAAATATTTTTAAAATGTCATTGTATATTGTGTATATGGAAAATAATAATATACGCAATGGCCAAAAATCTCAAGTCTCTACGATAAGTATTTATTGAATTACATAATGTATCTATATTATTACAATATCACATTGAAATATCTAAAATCGTTTCACTAAATATCTTTATTTTTCTTTAATTATCCAATTTCATCAAAATAAAAGCGTTATTACCTATATAAATAAATTGTGACAATGTATTTTTAATATTTTTTTACTGCTGAAAAAAACAACATACGAGGACCCTAATGTATTATATTTTAAAGTTTTTTGACCAAAAAACAACATTTTTATCAACAAAAATTGCAAAAAAACTAAAAAATAATAATTTTTATATTTTTATACCTAACTCAAAAATAGCTAAAATATTTTGAAGATTTTATCATATGTACCCATCTAGAAAATGCTGATATTAGGTAATAGGTATTTGGTGAAAATGCCAAGTCTTTTCAGTTATTAATTTAATTTTTTTCCAATCAGAGTGATAAATGTATTAATTTTACAATGATTTTTATTTTAACTATTCACGATGCCCAAGGAATTGAATTCTCCCTATAAACCTGTACCAAAATAAAAGCCTCATCGTCCAGTCGTACAGATGCTAGAAGTAAGGTATTTCTAATTTCTGCCTATTTAAAATATAGATTTGATGGTTACTTTTAAGGAAATTAAAGAGTATGTTTTGTCTTACTTTAAGGCCTCCAGTGTCGTCTATTTATTAAGGAGAAAATTATAGGCAACCTTATTCACATATTGTTTTAACGTCGCACGATCTTGTGAATGTGTTAAGAGTGCAAATGGTTATTGGTGTCAGAAAATCCCTCTACTAGTGTGAGAGAACTTTCTACTACTCGTATATGAACGACCTCGCAGGTACATGTCATAAAACTAACAAATAACGAATTATTAGTTGTCCATTTCGACAGACGTAAATGACTTGTGCTACGTTCCGTGGTTTTTTTTTTAATCAAAATTATAATGGTGGACTTAAATTCTCTCAAAAAACGTTATGGCTAATTGTGCCTATGATAGTTTGTTGACACTCGCACTGCATGAAACATCTTGACGGCCGTGTAACAACAATAGAAGTATAATGTCGATCTCTTCCAATTTTAAAATCAAAACCGGTAACGTTATTCTTAATATATATTTAATTCATATTATTATAATGATATATATCACAAAAAATCATACAAGTTTTATTATTACATGTATTTAAGTTACGTTATTTAGAATTTATTTTTGTTAATTACATGGAAACATATATATATTTGACATATATTTATGGTATTTTTTTGACAAAATGATCAATTTTAATTTGATGAAAAGTTGTGACGTTCAGATAACAGAACGTTCGGAATTGCCAATTATAGTTTGGATAATAGAGGGCTCGCATAACAAAGGTTCGGATAATCGAGGTTCTACTGCATTATTATTATATATGAACGTTTCGTGCGTGTAAATGTTTTCGAGCACATGCTGCTCATGCATGGACGAAGGGAAGTTGTGCGTGCTTGTTACGAGTTCATGAAATGTGTCTTCTCAAACTATGGGTAGGTAGATGCCGCATTTTTATGTTAAAAAATTATTATACATACAAGACATGGCTGAGGTAGATATATAAAATGAATGCATTGGTACCCATCTACTAAAATGTATAATAAACATATGCCTACTATGCCGTGCAAGTTTTCACGTATGCTTCTCGTTAGGTAGGTAATCACGCGGTACCTTACTATATACACGGGCGTTAGATCACAATAAAGTATATAAATACAATATATATAATATATTCATAGGTAGGTACTGCAGGCGTAAATTAGATGTAAATAAAGTGAAAAGTAGTTGCGTAGGTAGTTGAATATTTTTAATTCGGCGCACCAAAATATATTATGTTTAATCTTTTCAGGGTCCATACTATACCTATACATAATTTTATATCTATGCAATGAGTATATCTATAAGTTGGTCTGATTTTTTTTTGTCTTCGTTAACAGGTGTGTAGTCGTTATTATATTTTTACGTAGGCATAAGTAGGCGCATTGACAATAAAAATTGAGTTTGTGCGTTTAAGACTTTTCAACAATTCGATGATTTATTCATACCTGCAGTTTTTCAAAAGCCCCTAACGATAGTAAATTATTATTATGAAGTATTATAATTATTAATAGCATATTTGTTTTATTATAAATTATTATATATTATAATGTTATTCTATTTTATTATTATGGTTTGATTCATATCGTTTCAATTCTACCACATATGACTTAATAGTAGACAAAGAATTATGGATTTGAGAGAGAGGGTAGGCACGAAGCGTAGGATTTTATATACTTATTGAAATAAAACAACAGATTGCATAAATATTAAATTGTTTGGTCACTATTTCATTTTCAACTGTTCAAGTATAATTAATAATTATTCAAGGATCCATTCAATTCTAATAATGGACGTTTGTGCAACTTGAAAATTAAATATTATAAAAGTATAACTGTATATAAGTAAATATTACAATTGAATTGTGTTAAATCATAGTCAAATAGTCTATATTATATAATTAATAAGTTTTCCACGTAGTTATGAAATTCATATAAATTTAAAATTTGGCGCTCGTAATATCTAATTTACAAATATTGAGTAGATATTTTTTTTTCTTTTTTTTTATTTATTTATACGCCTCAACTATTATGGTTATTGGCGTTTCAACAAATACAAATTATAGATATAAATAATAATGCATGGATATTATTTTACATGCTGATTCATTTTTTTTACATGCAATACAAGATAGAGTGATAGAAAGAAAAAAGAAAATATAAAACTAAATGTTAATATTATATTTTCTAGAACAAGTTCGTCTCTTTGAAGAATTGAAGAAAAATTAACCTCATCTCTAGGTTGGATGAGAGTATTTCGCATAGATTATAAGGGAGTGAAAGTTTGTTTTTGAAGTCCTTTGTCTGGAGGCATTCTGTTAGTGTGTGTTTAACCGAAATTTTGATATTACGTGTGGGGCATATCCTTTGTTCTTTGTTGCTCATTAGGTGTTCATGTGTGTGTAATGTGTATCCAAATCTTAATCTGTTAATTACTATTTGAGATCTGCGAGGGAGTGAAACATCGTGTTCCCAAAGAAGGGTGGTTGATTTTATTTCTTTGAGTTTAATTTTATCTACTAGTTTTCATTTTTGTTAATATATTTGATGTAAATTTAAATTGATTTGATGTTATATGTCAAAATGTGTTGTAACATTCCATAAGGTTGCCATAGGTTCTTTAGTAGCCTTTTTTGCTATTTCATCTGTAATTTTATTAACGCTAATGTTATTGTGCTCCGATACCTAGACAAATTTGATATCCTTTTTTGTTTTAAAAATATATTTAATATACGAGTACATATGGGTTTTGTTTTTTGTAGGATTATCTAAGTTTTTGAGGGCACCGAGTGAGTCCGTATAAATAATTGTGCATTGTTTCTTTGTGAATGCAGCTAATTCTGTAGCTTTTAATAGTAGTAGGTATTTCTGTTTAAAAATAAAAACAATAATTACAAGACAACTGGAAGTGTAGGTTCTCGTAACAATGACCAACTCTAAGATTTGTAACTCAATGCAAAAAATTACTTTTATGCATTATAATTTATAACTATCACTATTATTTAGAATTTAATTTTATAAATAGGTATTATAATACTTATTATGTTATGTAAATTATATAAAAATTGTTGAATTTTCAAGTTCAATAAGATGATATGGTCCAATCAGAGGACGAGGTTGTGAATGGACGAAAAGGAGCTTTGAAGTCGCGGTGTTGAAATAAATTGTAAAAACTGTTTAATATTCTGATGATTGATTTATTATAATTTAGAAAAATGACTGGCGTGAAGGTGCTCTCTGTAGCCTGGCAAAATCACGTTTGAATTGATGCCGATTCGGGCTCCCTTATATATTGGCTACTCCTCCTATCGGTACCTACGTCGTCCTAACAAGATAGCGTTGACCTCATTTGTTTTATCGCGTATACTAGTTCCATAAAATGCCATCTGCCCACGTTTTGTCGGCGAGTGGTGATAACTCGCCGGATGCGACTAGTTTCACTGATGCGACAGTATTATCTCAATTCCTAGTATTTTTAGTAATATAATATAATATTGTAAAATAATATTATATTATTTAATTCGCTCGTCCCTATTTAGTTAGATAATTTCTCAGAATCACTGGTTGTTCGAGGTCGCTTTTTATTATCAAACCCGATATTCGTGATTTAAGCATTATTGGCTTGCTGCTGGTTAGTCTCGCCCTAGTACGTATATTTATTTATATATTTATATTTATATTTATTTACGTATATTCTTGAGCGTGTTTTCTACTATTAATTTTATTACTTGCCCGTCTTAGGTGTGCGATTTCTCTGGTCCTATTCTCAGAATTTCCTATGTTAATTTACAGTCGGTCTAACTTTGTCTTTTCCCAATGTGTCCACGGTTTAGTCGTTATTTATACAATGGTTTATGTTGAAACGCACACCGTTCCCCCTCACCCACGAGGTCACCGCCGATCCATTAATAGTCACAAAAGTTATGTATCGCCAGGTACATAGCAAAGAATTTAGTATTAAATACCTATTATTTTATTATGTGATGTAAATACAACTTATGTATTTTTCATTTTTCAATTTTTTTTTTACGCCATACCAAGGATTGCAAAGTTATAATAATGTTATATATGATAAACTGAGATTGATATTTGTAAACGTAATTAAAACGAAAGACAGTAAACAAAAATAATAAAATACGAGTACAATAATTCAAAACATAATGATTAACAAAATATATAATATAGGTATCATTAAACAAAACGTGTACTATATACTGAGTATATAGAATATCATTAAAAGAAAAACAACGCAAAACGAAATAATTTAAAATAAATTTATTTAAAAGTTATTAGTTTCGTAGAAATATTTATTCTACGCTATTTATTTTTATCTTAGCAATTAATCCATGAATTTGCTATATTTCGGATTCTGATCATTCCCCACATAAGATATTATTTTTAACTATTAACGATAAACGATAAACGCAAAAGTTACACGTTCATATACCAGCTTTTCTATATGAAGTATAATTAAAAAAATATTTTGATTCTCTTTAAGCTATTTAGACATTTATATTATTTTTATTTTTTGAGACAGATTTTGTGTATAAATATTGATAAAATACTTTTTGCTGTATCAAAAAGCTTGAAAATGTAATGCAAAGTTCCTTATAAGTCATCAGTTGTTATAATTGCAGTATAAAAATAGTCAACATTTGAACTTATACTTGAACAAATACTTCATAAAAATTATTTTATAACATTTTTATTGAAATTAATAGAAAAAAAAATTAAATTTTAAATGTCTATAAATAATATAAAAAGAGTCAAAATATTTTGAAAATTGTGTCATGTTTAGAAAATTATAAAATAAGCATTTGGTGAAAATTTCAAATCCTAACAGGCAACAGTTGTTTGTTTTGAATTACACGAAAGAAAAGAAAATCATTACATATAAATATTTAATGTCATAAAAATTTAAACTTAAATGCTTTTAAAATTTTTTTTTACTTTCCAGTAAACTTTTTTTTTCTAAAAGTTGAAAAACTTATGAGCAACCTTGTGTTCATTTTCAAATCTTAGACATAGAAAGGCATTTTTTATGTATTTCTAACTGTAAAATAATAGCATGATTCATGATTTTAATGATTTTAGTCAAAATGTTAAGCTTAAACTTTTATATAGATATGTGAAATGTATTTTCGATATTTATTTAATGGTCTAGGGACAACTTATGAAAAACCTTGTATTACATTTTCAAAGTTTTTAACTAAGCTAATAACTTGTTATTAATATGTAATGAAAAAAATAGAAAATTTCAAATATCTTTGAATAGATCAAAAAGATTTTAAATATATTTAAATTTGTATTGTGTACAGAATTAATTTTTGTTTTTTGTTTTCTCCAATGATTTTGAAAAGTACTATGAATTTTTCATTTTGGTCTTTCAAAAGTACCAACTTAATAAAATTTGCCATTAGAAACCACTCTTAATATTAAAAATCAAATCATTATTTCGATTACTTATCGTTTCTGCATAGGTACCTACAAAAAACACACGATTGTAAACGTTCATGGCTCTATTTTGCAAACATTGTTTTAAAAAATGAATTATTGACAATAATTGAAAAAAATCGAAAATTTCTTACGACTTAAAAAGAGCAAAATGTTTTATCTTATATGGTAAATGGTCATCATGCATACATTTGATGAAAAAATATCTACAATTATTCGTTTTTGAGTTACTACAAAAGATTTTGTTGAAAACTAGTTTTGCGTAAAAGTTCTAGTTTTTTCTTAATTTTTTTGTTTTCCGTCGCTCTTGAAAACGATTAATTAATTAAATAAATTAAACTATTACTAAATTAAATTAGTATTTTTTTTACTTTTGTCTTCCAAATTACTAACAAGTTTTAATTTCTTACCAGAAAAAATACTGAAGTAAAAAATAAAAGCATTTTTACTGCACCAAAAAGAGACGAAAGACAAAAAAAAAAACATATAATCGCGTACTTCGCTCAGATTCTGTAACACAATAATATAATACCATTGATTATTAGAAATCAATAATTATACGTTCCCATACAAAAGTAAAAGGGTAAGATTAATATTTTTTTAAGAAAGTAATATTTGATTAAATATAAATAAAATATTTATTATTAAAAACAATCTAGAATTTTTGTGGGCGTTGAACATTTAAATACCTAACCCTTTCTCTTATCTAAGCCAATGTTTTAATTAGTGACTCAATATGTAACCACCACTGGCGATAATTGTCTCTAAAATTGATTCGTACCTGGGCCTCAAAAACGTTGTTTCTGTACTTATTAGGCCTTTATTATTATTTAATATATCAAAATTTATCAACATAATATTACCTATGTGCATGCATGTGTGTAAGTGCTAAGGCGTACAAAAGTTACAAATTATATATTATGTATGGCCGTAATCACACATATACTAACGTTGATTTACTTTTCACTCATAGACAATGTCATACTAGGTATACGAAACGTGATGTGCTGCCTATTTAATACTCCTTAGTAAATAATCGAATGTAACAACTTTCAAATTTAATATATTTACGATTTTTTTAAAGGATTATACGGAATTTACAAAAAGAAGGTATGCAATATCAAAATTTGTATACGAATTTATATGTTAAAATTTTAAAAACATTTTTTTTTGGTTTTTCTAAAAATGTGGTAAGATGGAGTTTAGTAGAGGCACTATATAGATATTTATTTAGCTATTCAAGTTGATTTTTGGTTAACATTTTCCTCTAAAAAATAGGGGAATTTGTATTTATGAAAATAAATACACAATGTAAATTGCGATTGAAAAGAATGGTTTTTTTTTTAGTTAAATAGTCTGGTAAATATTTTGCTTGCCCCTTCAAAAATTGAATTAACGCCACTATTTTGATCTTATATACAAAGTGTAAATAGAATATTCCAAATTGTATGCGAAATTGTGACAGTATATAATGCATTCAGTTACGGATTTTTTTTTATAAACTAATTACGATATATATAATATAATATAATAATATAATATAATATAATATAATATAATATAATAATATAATATAATATAATATATTATAATATAATTATATAATAATAATATAATATAATATAATATAATAATATAATATAATATAATATATTATAATATAATTATATAATAATAATTATAATTATAATTGTATATTATAATTGTTAATAATGATGAACTATACTATTTAACATATACCTATACTATTTAGTAGAGACATTTTTTAGCCACGATCATAATATCTTATTAATTCTTCCGATTTCTTATTCCGTTTTTTTTGTCATTAATTGTTTCTAATGAATTAAATGTCTTATTCATAATACGTGTAATATTATTTTTTGCGATAACGGACGTGAGACCCGGGCGAATTTGCTCTAAGGTAAATAACATTTTGTTACCATTTATTCCATAATCAGTAAGCATTTGTGATGGGTTTTCGTTTCCGTAAATATTTTCAATAATGTGTTTGAACTGTTGAAAAGATATATTTAAATGTGATTTTTGCTCAAATAGTTGTTTTATAAGATCAAGATGAATGACCAACTAATCCGAAAACCTATTTCTGGAATTAGATCTTGACCTAATTTTCTTATGAATATTGTTATTTGACATGGTTGTAACATCAACATTTGGAAATGCAAATGGAGGGTCAATCGGAACTATATGAGTATAAAGTGGGATTATTCCAAGAGATAGAAAATATGGCAGACTAATAGACAAATTGACTTTTCTTTTAGGTCCTTCTATTTCTTCATTATTTTGTGTGTTTATTCTTGTAACTGGTGTCTCAATTTGGTATTTAATTTTTTGTTTTTCGTCATGTGTGTTAATAGTTACATTGTTTTAAGGACATCGCACCGAGGTGTGATTTTTTTTGTTTGCATATGTAATAAATTACCTGATCGTCTGTGAAAAATATTCTGTAGTTAGTGTTATCGAAGTTAATTAGCATAGAACCGGGAATTAAATTGAAATCTTCTGGGAAGATAAAACACTGTCGATGAAAATTATATACGTGGTTAAAACCTTCTAGTTGGCTACTAACTCCAAGGTCAATTATTGGACTTTTAACTATTATATTAAGTTTTCGTAGTTAATTTTCGATAATTTCATCAAGAATGTTGGGGCATACATTTGACATAATAATTCTTTTATCTGGATTATGATACCTCCTTATATATATGGGTTTTTTTTTACTAGAATTATATCGTGATTATTGATAAGTTCATCGACTAGATATTTATTTGCCAGAAATATACATATGCAGTCTTTAGCAATTCTTGAAACGAATTTAATATTAATGGGTTTTACTATATTAGCTATTGCTAACATGTAGTCTTTTATAAATATTTCTTCGGTATTATTTATAATATTAATAATCACAGTTTGATCTTTATTAGGATGTAGATTTTTGGCCGTAGTAGGTGCGAAAGTATTTTGTTTTTGATTGTCGACAATAGAACTACTTTGTATAGATGTAATTTCTTCGTGCATATTTGAAGAGATTAAGTTTTTATTAACGGAGGATTTGTCATTTTGAGTTTTGGTTGGTGGCGTTAAAGGCTTTTTTTAATTTTGACGGTAGATTGGGACTTTTTAGTGAATTTGTGCTAATTTAAGACTTTTAGTCCCCGCTTCTTATTTTTTGTTGCCCTTAGGAAGCGAATTTGCTGGGGATTGCACTCCCCCTTTTTTTATTTTAAATTACGTTCTATGAATGTTTCATGAAGAGTAAAATAAAAACATACTTGATACGTTAATGTTGTCTATTGAATTTGTTATCGAAATACGGAGATAATCAGTCGTTGCTAAACATGTTTTACTCTCGTGGGGTATACACGCAAACTGTAACTTCTTTTGTTTACACCAGTTATTTTTATCAGTTACTACAGTTAACTACTGTTGTAGATAATAATAATATTTTCATTTTTCTGTATGACGTGAATACAATATGATACCACAAAAGATATTTTATTAAAGTTTTCATATAATTATTAAGAGTGATTTGAAGGAAAAATGACATTCTCATTTTATATATTTATTTGGTAATTGTTAAATAGGTATAATAATAGGTATAATATATATATTTAGTATAAAATAAATAATTTATTACAATTTAAAGAAATCAATGAGTTATTACATATAACATATTATTTAGTTACATATTTTATTTTGGATTTTTACCCGTGGCGCCTGCCTCCTGGTATACCTTAATATATATTATATGGTTTACCGCATTGCAGCTGGTAAATATATACGACAGTGGCGTGGTGAAGATAATTTTTTGAGGCCTGTGTCTCAACATAAATATGAGTGGGTGGTGGGGTATACTGATGTGAGGTCATGAGAATAATGACTTTTCCCAAGTTGGATAACGAGACATTCTAATAGTAACGCATATATATTTTTAGTCTCATTATTAACTAAATTATTAGTACTATATTCAAAAATTATCTGACAACAGCAACAATTAATTTCTATTTAAAGTCAAAATAACAAAAATATTTAATCACTATTATGAATGCTAACAATACTAATTTCAAATTAATGCAATAGAATCTTAACGGCTTGTACAAAAAATATGATGAACTAAAACTTTTAATTACTAAACTACACCCAGAAATAATCTATCTACAAGAAACAAA
>JACXSJ010002827.1:16397-36004 GCA_014851325.1 Pentalonia nigronervosa
CACACACACACACACACACACACACACACACACACACACACACACACACACACACACACACACACACACACACACACACACACACACACACACACACACACACACACACACACACACACACACACACTTGACTATTGTTTTTATTTGTAAAATTTGTTTTAATTTGATTAATTTGATTAAGAGTTTGACCTAGTGTTCTATTTTTTTTTAAAAAAAGCTATATTATACAACTAAGATAACTTAACAATTACAATTTAATAAATTATACAATATAATAGTTATTAACAATATATTATTATAATATATAATATTTGGAAACCTAATAGCTATTACTATATAAAATAAAATAGATATAGTAGAACCTCAATAAGTCGAAAACCTTGATAAGTCGAAATAAATTCCATTCCTGTGTGAAAACTTTAGAAAATTATTAACCTCATTAAGTCAAAAACCTTAATAAGTGGAAAAAATTTGAATTTCGACTTATTGAAGTTTCACTGTATCGCTATAAACTTGAACCTCATCATCGAAGACCACAATATTATTGGGGTCCATACCTATAAAACAACAAGAATATAAAATAAAAATAACTGCAGGTGGCAAGTATACAATATACCTAAAAAATGTCGTTATACAAATAGCGATAGTCTGGCGCCAGAATGTAGTCGGTTTCGATGCAGCTGGCAGGAGATTAATTTTATAAGAAACCGACGGCTGTTATTTTGGCGGGAGGGTGGTTAGGTAAAACGGGTCGGACGGGCTATTTATTATATTTTATTGTCCTTGCTACACGATTTAGTAACCCCGTTGTGATTTTCGTGTTATTTATTTATTACTTATTTTTACTTCGTTGTACAAATCATATATTATGATTTATTATGTATACCTGCCTAATAATACTAATTAGATAGCTATTGGATTTATTAAAATGTATTTATGTATCGTCATTGCTGAAATGCGCCGCAGTATGAACATTTTTTTTGATAAATTTATTTAGATGAATATTATCTTAAATATGATTTAAAAATTAACCAATTAAGTAATATTAATAAAACTAATACTTGTACATTACTGTGGTGGTAGACGGTAGTATTTTAATCCTTCTTATTATTTACGGTTATATTGTCTTTATCGTCACTTAATCTTTCGTGAAACAAAACCTGTTAAGGTCCTAGCTTTAGTAATTTTGTGAACAGTTTGAACAGTTTATTTTTTACTACTAAGTAGGCATATTAAAGCACATAAGTGTTTTCCTTTGATCAATCTACAGTCACATATTTATTAATTTTTGATTATTTGTATTGACCAAAAGATTTTTTATTATTTAAACCAGTAGGTTATCAAAATTTTCAACATAAGTATTGTTTTTAATTTTATTACAATTTAATATTTGGTAGTTTGATAAGTGATAAAGATATAAAAAGATAAAAATATTATGATATTCGCGAGCACACCCCTGTCTATAGTATCTATCTATACATTATCTTATCTATAAAAAGTTTAAAATAATTATTTATTTTGATGCGTAATATTCTCATTAACATTTAAACTTAGGTTAGGTTATGAACACGTTGACGGACACTCGATTAATTTTACTGCTATAGCAGTTAGGTTAGGTTAGGTTATCGTAGGTTAGTAATCGTATATTTGTGTCTATAATGGCAGTTTAAAATATTACTGCTATAGTAGTACTCTAAAAACCTTCTTAAATGTGGCATTACTGTAATAGCAGTAATAATTCCAATGGTTTTTTTTTTATGAAAGAGGAAGTTGTGTTGCCCATATTAAACATATTGCGCATTTGGGCACTGTCGAATTGAAGCAAGTTTTTATAGGTAATTATTTCAATTTTTTTTATAAGTTCACATAGGTAATTCCAAAAATATTTATCAAATATCAACAATAACGTTTCTCTTTATGGGCGTATGGGCAATGTTTATAAATTACATTCGGCTTGTTCGACGTAATAATTGTAATAGCTTCGTGTTTATTATACTATTCGTGTCCTATATAAAAATTAAAATGACTAATCGTGAAGAAAATCGAATAAACCAATTTTTATCAGACACCGACTTTAGTTCTGACAGATTTTCTTTTACGGATGATACTGACAATGACCCAACTTTTCTACCAGGAGGTCGTCGAAATACAAATAGTCAAAGTTCAAGTTTAGATAATTTGTCTACTCCTGGCCCTTCGACAGATACGTCACAAAATCAAATTGATTATTCTTACGAAGAAAATTCTTTTGACAACACATTTAGCGATGATATAAAGAGAATATTACAGATATTCTAAACAATATATTACAAAGAAAATATTCTTATAAATCAAAATTTAATGAAACTGACCAAGCAGAAATAAAAAAATTTCTTGGAATGTGAATAGAATGAAAAGGGAGATTTAAGAACAGCATCAAATCGCGTTGATGCGCTTCGCTGAAAGCATCGCCCCATTCAGTGATCATACCCTTCACCACCACGCTTAAACCCGCAGCCGCCACCAATACCCCGCTCAGCGACCATACCCTTCACCAACACACTTAAACCCGCTGCCGCCGACAACACCCCGTTCAATGATCATACCCTTCACCACCATACCTAAAACCGCCGCCGACGTTCCCGCTAAAGTCACTAACTCGTAAGTCGTCACCATGCCCAGCGCTCTCTACCCACAACCAGAGTACAAAGTATTGTTATCTCTTACCATTTAATGTTTCTTTGATAGTAATATGTATACATACAAATAAATTCTCCGTTATATTATTCAAGTCCTATATTATTACCTATATTATACACGAGTAAAATCGTTTAGACCTTCAACTCGCTGTAATAGCGAACATGCTCTTGCATGGACACATTTATCTACCCTAAATTATTATTATTACTAAAATATATAAGAACATATGTATTGTTGTCAAAGAATTTCAACCCACTGTAATAGCAGACATGTACTTGTCTACAATTTACCATTAAATTAAAATTTACCTATGTGAACAAGTCCAAACGAAATATATGAACTAAGTAAAATTACAAAAATGGCAGTTTTCTATAGTGGAAATCAAATTGTTTTTCTATTTTTTTTTTTATAATTAGAATACCACTGATAACAGAAACAGAACTAACTTTATATAGGGTTTTACCTATACCACATCCGATGGAAATAAAAGTAAACGAGGAAATAAATAATAAACATAGTATAATTTTGAAACTAGAATTTCAATATGTAGGTATAACCAAAAACCGTCGACAATGCATCACTTTCACGGAAACACAGTTATTCACTGTACTGAAACGGAAATATTTACGATTTGTTCTGAATTCCAACCAATACAACACGAATCAAAAAACCAACCATGTGAGATATCATTATTTAAAAATCCGGACATATTACCACAGACATGTGAAGCAGGAATAATAATATTAATTAAAAACATTTTTCATAAATTAAAATACGCAAACACATGGATCTATACAACACAGGGCGAAACAATGACAATTACATGCCAAGGAAATAAAGAACCATATATAGTAAAAATTGAGAATCAGGGAATAATAAAATTAAACCAAGAATGCAGGGCATATCCAGGGGACTTTATATTAAATCCAATGTGAGATATAAAATCAAATTATTAGGTTAATTTCATACCACAGTTAGGGGCAGGAAAGTTTTCAATAACTCTTCCTAATCAAATAAAAAACGAACAATTTCCAAAAATAAGAAATAAATATGAATCACATCAATTGGATAACGTGCATGAGATAGCACATTAATTAGATGATGTACAGAGTATGATAAATGACGAAATACTTAGACAATCGGGAAATGAAGTAAATAATGACAATCATAATTTTTTAGGTTACGCAGTAGTAGGGTTATTAATATCTCCCCCGATGGGACCCACCTTGACGCGGTGGGGGAGCTTGAGGGTCTTTAACTAGATTTAACTAAGCGGTACTGCACCCGACTATGACTATGAGGTTGGAGGTAGCCTGCTAGCGTTTAGCAAAGCCCAGTGGAAGGTAGCCACTTTAAAAAATACTGAGCCGGCCCTTACTTTAACTAGTCGGGGTCGGCAAGGCCTGATCGAGCCTATCACCTCTGATAAATCGTATCCCTTAACCCCCAACTCGTCAAGGGGGTCTCTTGGCACGGAGGCAGACACGTGTCTACGAGGATCCTGTGGGGCACCTGGCGCCCCCACAGTATACAGATTTCCCCATGGTAAGCTGCTCTGCCGTGGGGTGACGACAATTTCATGCTTTCTCGTGGGAACTTTATGGAAGTGAAAGGTAAAAACGGATCACCAACCGTTAGTTTGGTGAGCGGGAGTCAAGCAGCACAAGTAGCACAAGGTAGCGCAGAGAAGTCTGCATCTGCGAAAAAAGGACTAATAGATGAAGATCTATTGGATCCTTTTGGGTACTGCGATCAAGTCGAAAGGACTTGGTTGAAGACAAGGAAGGTAATTGATGGATTAAAAAAGTTCTGCGAGGATAACAGAAACGTCCACCAACCCATCAAAGCTTGGGCACTGGAGTTAACCAAAATAGATCTTCAGCCGGTACTCCAAAATCTGAGGAAGAGTGCCCTTCGGTTGGAAGAGGAGGTCAGGGATTCAAGTAGGCGTGACATGGAGAGGTCCTACCGAGAATCTCACGCCACCTTGGTAGCCTCGCAGATTGACTTGCCCTTAGCAGTAGCAAATCACAGTGCAGTGGAGATGAAGACAGCGGAAGAAGATCTGATATCAGATAAGTTGGAAACAATATGCGCCGACTCGATGACCAGCATAGAGACATCGAGTCACTGAAAGTGGATAGAGGTTGGCCTGCCCTTGCTCCTACGAAAGCTCCTGCGAGAGCGTTGGGTTCACTCCCTAGCTCCACCCATCCAGGCAACGCGGAAAGTAAGGCGCCGGTCCGCAATCCGAAGCGCACGGCTGCTGTAGGAGGGTCTAGTGATTCTCAACGCTATGAGGCACAAGAGGTTGTGAACAACCAACCTTGGGTAACAGTGGCCCGAAAAAAGGGGAGAAGCCAAAGCCTTCCCCTGTGGTTTCCCAGTCAACACCGGCGGTGAAGAAGAAGGCAGAGTCGAAGACGCGCAGGGCAGTGGCCCTAGTCCGAAAGCGGGTACCAACGGCCGAGGCGGTTACCATCAGCGAACCGAAAGACTGTTCGTACACGGAAGTCATGAGGCAGGTGGCTAGCTCAATTGATCTGACAGAAATGGGGATTGCTGTCACAAACGTGCGGATGACCCGAGCTGGTGGCATACTCCTTGAGGTCAAGACCAAGGAGGAGGCAACCAGGCTCGAGGAGAAGTTACAGGAGACACTTATGGGGAAGGCCAAGATCTCTAGACCCTTTCGCAAAACCCCTATCCTTTTTGTTGGAGTTCCTTCATGGGTTCCTAAAGAGGACGTTGCAAAGGATCTAAGTGCTGCGGACAGCGAACTAGAAGGCTTAGATGTTGTCCTCAAGGACAACCCAGGCGGAGTGCGGGTGGCTCGGATGGATGTTCCCATGAATGCGGCATTATGTCTTCATGAAGGTCGGACAGTGAGGATTGGTTGGGCCGTTTGTCGGGTGAAACTCCTGGAGAGATCAATGAAGAAATGCTTCAGATGCCAGGGTTCCGGCCACATTGCTGCAAGTTGCGTAGCACCTGCAGCGGCAAGAAAGTGCCACAGGTGCAAGATGGAGGGTTCATTTGGTTAAAGACTGCCAAGGACAAAGACATCAGGAAGAAACTTAATTCATATTAGTTAAGTTTTTTTTTTTTTATTAATGTGGGCCGAAGGCCAATTTTGAGGGGGTAGAGCCCCTCAATATGCTGTAGTATAGTTTTGTATTTTTTGTTGATATTTTACACAATAAATGATGTGGCCAGGAGGAAGTATTGCTTCACGGCGTTTCCCTCCTGGTTACGATACCGTTTTTTAAAAAAAAAAGGGTTATTAATATTCACCACCATACTACTAATTTTTATATATTTAACTTACAAATATAGATTAAGCACAGGAGAACCAATGAGACCACGATATGACGTTATTCCGAAATCAAAAAGTCGAAGTACGCTTTTGTAGAAACACCAACAATTATTAAAGAAAAAGCGGAAAATCAACTTTTGGGAGACATACCTGATAGAGGGGTGATAACAATAGCCCCACCAAAAATAAAGGATTAAAAATTTGACAATATTAAAAGTATAAAGCTACGTTTAATTATAGTGAATATCTTAATTAAGAAAAAAAAAATAATATAAGAAAAATAATAATAATAATAAAAAAAAAAATATATATATATAATAATACATTTTGTTTTTTGATCAACAGAAAAGAATCCCATAAGTTCATAATAATGGACTTCGAGTTTTCTATGATTAATAGAACTTGTATGGTCCTAAAATCGGGAGCCATATCCAATAGTTTAGATAGGTTTAAAATCCGAGAATTCGAAGGCAGACCATTAATACTTAGAACCATAAAGGAACTCGAAGTTGTACTAGCTATAAAAGAGGTAAAAAGAATTTTTAGATGTAAAGAGATATTAAGGGTGGCATGCTTGAACCAATTAGAATTAAGCTTAAAGTCAACAATAATTAGTTTAAATAGAGATTACATAGAAAATTATATACAGAGGGGAGACTAAAACAGTGTCATAGTGTTATGGAATGAGGAGTCGGGCAAACGGATCCTAGACAAACTAGCAATCAAAGATTGCCCTATACTGATATAAAAAGTTATGATAAGTTTTTTAACCAAATTTATTATATACAACTAATAAAGATGGGAACTAAAGAGATAATATTCGAGATAGATATAAGTGTAATAAATAAAACTAGGAGATTACTGAATTTGGAGGAAACCTATAGGGTAATTTGTCAAAAAACCCATAAAATAACACATGCACACGATCCAAAAACGGATGTAAGGTTGACAAAATGTATATTTAACTATGTAATCCGTAAGATAGGATATGATAAGTTAATAGAACATTTTTAATAAGTAATAGATGAAAACAAATATACTGAAAATTATATAACAAGTACAAAAGAAACTAGAGCTGTGTTTGTTACAGTGTATGAAAATGCAGGTTACAACTCATATTGATTTACGGAGAGTGGTAATATGTATTTTTGTATATAGAATCGAAGTATAGTCAAGACTTACTAAGTATAGTAAAATATGGATATACTATTGACAACTTTTGACCCATGATTGAGAAAGTTAAAATATGTATACCATAAATTAAGATAGACAGGATAAATAATCATAAAGTTGTAAGGATGTGAGAGGAGGCATTCAAAAAGAATTATTATTAAGCCCAGATGGGGAAGTAAAGTAAAATAAAGTAAAGTCAAAAAAAAAAAGAGAAAATATATATATATATATACACTTAAAAAGTTATGTTAACGAATTAGATAATAATCAAATATTAATATTATATAATTAAACGAAATATATATATATATATATATCAGTTAAAATATATATACACGATGGTTATGGGAAATATTATTATTTTGAAACATAAATATATACTAACAAATTATTTTATTGTATAAGATTATGATTATAAACATATATTGTAAAATACTACCATTTAAATACCATATCCAAACATTAGAAAAAATTATAACATATTACTATTGTAAATGCAATACGTATATATTGTATTATAAAAAAAAAATATATTGTATATGAAATGTAAAATGAAAAAACTAAAAATGTATACTCAATTTTACATTGAAAAAAAAAGAATGTAAACAAGTTTAACATGTATTTTAAAATTGTAACTTAACAAATTGTAACAAAATTGAAAGATTTCTGTCTTGCAGACATAAACCTATTTTTTGGTAGGGAGGTACCTGGCAATACATAACTTTTATGACTATTAATAAATCAGCAATAACCTCGAGGGTGAGGGGGAACTATGTACGTTTCAATACAAACTACTTTATAAATAATTACTAAACCGTAGATTCGTCGGGAAAAGACAAAGCTAGACCGACTATAAAATTATTTAGGAAATTAACATAAAAAGTTCTGAGAATTGAATCATAGAAATCGTAGATCTGAGACAAGCAAGTAATAAATTTAATAAATAAAAAACAAGCTCAGGATTACGTGAGGGTATGACCATCCGGTAACGAGCCGACAATACTGGGATTATGAAGATCAGAATTGATAATAAGAGCGGCCTCGAACGACCAGTAATTCCAAGAAATTATCTAATTAAATTAGGACGTGTGAATTAAATAATATAATAAAAATATGAAATTGTTGTGAGTCCCTGTCTATATATTATACATAGTATAAGATATAGTAATAATATAATATACTATAGTGTATAAGCATATTAACATGTGAACCGATAGAGTCACACGGTCTTAAAGAATTCGCTGTGTGGACAATTTTGAGCCTGAGCGAGCCCCCACCGTGTCTCGCTGTCTGTGTAATAGGCAGTGTAGTTCTGGCAGACCATTGATATGGTCCAATCAGAGGACGAGGAGTTGTGAATGGACGAAAAGGAGCTTTGAAGTCGCGGTGTTAAAATAAATTGTAAAAACTGTTTAATATTCTGATGATTGATTTATTATAATTTAGAAAAATGACTGGCGTGAAGGTGCTCTCTGTAGCCTGGCAAAATCACGTTTGAATTGATGCCGATTCGGGCTCCCTTATACATTGGCTACTACTCCTATCGGTACCTACGTCGTCCTAACAAGATAGCGTTGACCTCATTTGTTTTATCGCGTATACTAGTTCCATAAAATGCCATCTGCCCACGTTTTGTCGGCGAGTGGTGATAACTCGCCGGATGCGACTAGTTTCACGGATGCGACAGTATTATCTCAATTCCTAGTATTTTTAGTAATATAATATAATATTGTAAAATAATATTATATTATTTAATTCGCTCGTCCCTATTTAGTTAGATAATTTCTCAGATTCACTGGTTGTTCGAGGTCGCTTTTTATTATCAAACCCGATATTCGTGATTTAAGCATTATTGGCTTGCTGCTGGTTAGTCTCGCCCTAGTATATTCTTGATCGTGTTTTCTACTATTAATTTTATTACTTGCCCGTCTTAGGTGTGCGATTTCTCTGGTCCTATTCTCAGAATTTCCTATGTTAATTTACAGTCGGTCTAACTTTGTCTTTTCCCAATGTGTCTACGGTTCAGTTGTTATTTATATAGTAGTTTATGTTGAAACGTACATCGTTCCCCCTCACCCTCGAGGTCATTGCTGATTTATTAATAGTCATAAAAGTTATGTATCGCCAGGTACATAGCACCATCGAGTAGAGCCTCTGTTATTTTCTTAAATCTAACAATTATTATTCTGTGTAACTAAATTTCTTTTAAATTGATTATATTAATAAAGTATTAGTGATAACTCAAACACCGCATATTTATTACTAACGAACAAACTCGGTTGTGGAGACGTCCATAACATTTTTGGTGGCAGCGGTGGGATAAGTAGATTCCAGTTCGTTAAACAAATAAGTTAGTCAATGCCGTGAAATTTCGAGTTAAAGTAAATCTATGCTTGTACTATAATTAAATACAAAAAAAAAAAATTCTGAAAAAGAAAATCTGAAGAAGAAAATCCGAAGTGTTCAAAAAAAATCCAGAACATCGAAGTATACATATATTGCAGTGTACAAGGTGACAAGGAAAGGAGCCCGCAGTACAGCTGTACTCGTAGCGCCGCCTGAACAAATGGTTAGTAGCGCACGCACGCACACGAACGTGAATCCAAAATACGAGCATCACAGCTGCCGCGTTCGTCGATCGTCAGGCCGAACATCAGCGCAGATCATCCCGAGCATCCCGTAGAAGTGTAAAAAAAAAAAATTAGAAAATATAAAAAAAAAAACATGGCAAGGATCATTTTAACTGCGATACTGTGAGTATTGTATTGTATTAATATAATATTAATATCGTAGTTAACATTAGCATTGATGTATGTAAATTTTTGTATGTAAATATACTCACTTATATATATAAAATTAGCAATTCGTTAAGTATCAGCCAAGTAGCTAAGTAGTTAATGAGCGGAAAAAGGGAAAACGGGTCGGATAGATCGTCCCCAAATTCCGATAACGAGTCAAATAATCTAGTAACTCCACCCAATCCCATTCCTCGTGTAAGTTTACTGATACGACTTTCAAATCCAGAAAATCCGAATTTCGAACGTCCTGTCGGTGATATCAGTACTGATACTATATTTGTTAGAACTGGTGTACTGATAGAACATAATACTGAATTTATACAAAACGTCTCTGTAACCTTGGGGAAGGTAGACACTGTTTTGGGGAGACCGAAAAACGACTCAATCGTAATATACTAGACCAAACTAACGAAAACATAACCATGGATGAAAGAACTCAGGTAGATAATGTTGTATGAAATAGTTCATCAATAGTCCACGTCATATCAATACAAGATCCGGAACATTCTAATAGAAATACCAGCACCAAAAAATCGGATGAGGAATTAATTTCTCAATCAGTGCCGGATTTCATCGAAAGCGATATCCAAAGGGAAATTCAAGCCAAGAATCACGGGGACAGTACATCGGTTTAGAAGCAGTATTGAAGTTACTACCCTCGTTATTTAGTGGAGAAAAACAGGAGTATACGGAAATTTTCTTGGAAAAATGCGAGTTTGCGTTGATTTGCGCGCAAAAATCTATCAATAAAAGACTATTGAAAGGGATACAAGTCAGATTAGCTGGCAAAGCTCGTCAGGCTGTTAAATTTAAAACAATAAGTAGTTGGAACGAATTCAAGAATACCCTTAAATCTACGTTAGAGCCACAACGCACAACGACCTATCTTTTCTCAGAATTATAATCTATTAAGCAAAAAAGTGGGGAAGACATCATCTCTTATGCAAATAGAGTAGAGCAGCTACAAACGCTAATACTGAAGCAGGAAACTGAAGGAAAAATTTGGGAAGTTGCACAAGCTCTTGAAGCTAGCATAAAAAACAAACAATTCAGATATTTATTGAAGGATTAGGCTCTTTAAAAGACTTTATCAAAGCCAGAAATCCTCCAAATTTGGACAAAGCTATTCAGGCAGCCCGAGAGAAAGAACGAGTCAGAACCTCAAATGAAGAAACCAAGAAGCTTTATGGATCTTTGCAGCAAGCAGCTTATAAGAAGTCAATGTGTTTTAATTGCGGAAAAATCGGCCATACAGCAAAGGATTGCAAAAGTGGTACTACAAAGACATATCCGAAATCAATACCCTCTACCACCTCAGTAAAGAGTATCAGTTGTTTATATTGTAAAAAACCAGGTCATATGTTAAAAGACTGTCGTAAAAGAGCATATTTAAATTCACGAAGAATGCAAATGATATGGACCAATCAGAGGACGAGGTTTGTGATAGACAAAAAGGAGCTTTGAAATCGCGGTGTTGAAATAAATTGTAAAAACTGTTTAATATTTTAACGACTGGTTTATTATAATTCAGAAAAATGACTGGCGTGAAGGTGCTTTCTGTAGCCTGGTAGAATCACGTCTAAATTGATGCCGATTCGGGCTCCCTTATATATTGGCTACTCCTTCTATCGGTCCCTACGTCGTCCTAAAGAGATAGCGTTGACCTCATTTGTTTATCGTGTATGATTATGCTAGTTTCAGGAACTGCCATCAGCCCACACTTTGTCGTCGAATGGCGATAAGTCACTAGATGCTGATGGTTCATTTATTATATTAATATTATAACTAATGTGCTCAGCATGATATTACATTATTTAATTTAAATATTCTATTATTTAGATAATTCTCGGAATCGCTGATCGTTCGAGGCCGCCTTGTGTTATCGAATCCGATATTCGCGATTCGAGTATCATTGGCTCGTTGATGGCTTGTCATGCCCTAACGTATTATTGAGCATGTTTTCTATTTAATTTATTACTTGTCCGTTTTAGGCGCGCGATTTCTCTGGTCCTATTCTCAGAATTTCTTATGTTAAATGAATAATTTTATAAGCGATCTAGCTTTGCCTTGACCTAACCTAACCTAAGTGATTAATATTGAAACGTACATCGTTCTCCCTTACCCTCGAGGTTATTGCTGATTGATTAATAGTCATAAAAGTTATGTATCGCCAGGTACATAGCACAAACAAACAGGGAAACCAAAGTGGACCGGGCTCCAGCGGTGGTCGTCTGGTCAGCGAGATAAAATCCACCGGACACGAAAAGCCTTCCACTTCTAGGCCGAATTAGAACAGGATCATTTGATCTGTAATATTAATCAGACCATTAGCGGAACATCTAAGCTACTTCTGGATACAGAAAGTGAGCTTAACCTAATCAGAATATCTGCTTAAAAGACCAGACTATCATGTATGAAGATACTATATATCAATTAAAAGGAATCAACAATCAATTAATATCGACATCAGGACGCATACTTTTAGATGTACAATTCAAAAATAAAACCATATCGACAGAATTTCAGATAGTTCATTCTACATTCTCAATTCCCAACGACGGGATTCTGGGTAGACCGTTCATAGTTGACAATGTAATTATCGTGAATTACCAAACAAATAAGGTAATCATTCCAGACGAACTAGAAATTATTTTAGAACCCCGAGCAGAAACTCTTGTAGAGGTTAACGATGATCATCGAGCAGAAAGCGAGACTATTCTAATAGTGAATCAAAAAATCGCAAATTCAGTCGGGTGTTGTAATGCAGTTACGACAATAAAAAATAAGAAAGTTTTGATTTCATTCATTAATCCGACTGAGAGTAGTATTCAGGTAAAAGTACCGGGTTTAAAAGAGCTTGTTAATGAAAACTTTCGGGAAGCTTCAATACATGCAATGCAGTCCAATACCCAAGAAGAGAATTATGTGAATGCTCAGAGAATACGAAAATTACAAGAAGCGTTACGTACGGATCATCTGAACTCTGAAGAAAGGGAATCTTTAGAAACAATCTGTAAGGAATATTCTGGCGTATTCTTTCTAGATGGGGACAAAATCACAGCCACGACAGCAGTTGCTCACGAAATCAGAACATTCGAATCTGTGACACCCATCCATGAGAAGCCATACCGTTTGCCACAGCGACATCGCCAAGAAATTGCGGAACAAATGGAGACCCTTGAAAGGGAAGGTGTAAATGCGCCAAGCGATTCATCTTCGAACGCTTCACTCTTAGTCGTTCCGAAAAAGCCGGATGTAAATGGAAACGTTAAGTACCGTGTCTGCGTCGATTTTCGTCGACTGAATGAAGTCACTGTAGGAGACGCATTCTCACTCCCTAACATTGTAGATATATTGGACTAGTTAGGAAGATCTAAATACTACAGTACTCTGGATTTGGTGCATGGATATCTTCAAATTCCTATGAACTCAGCAGATTGTGAAAAAACCGTGAAAAAACTGCCTTTTCAGACCATTTCGAATATTTGCATTTCCTGTAAATGGCATTTCCTGGAACTAGCACAATCATACACGATAATACAAATGAGGTCAACGCTATCTTGCTAGGACGACGTAGGTACCGATAGAAGGAGTAGCCAATATATAAGGGAGCCCGAATCGGTATCAATTCAGACGTGATATTCCCAGGTTACAACGAGCACCTTCACGCCAGTCTAAATACTGAATTTTCAATAAAACAACTCATTATAATATGCAACAGTTTTTATAATTTATTTAATACCTCGACTACAAGCTCTACGTTTGTTACGAACCCCTGGTTATAATATAAGCATAATAAGCATAATAAGCATTTTTAACGCGATGTCCGTCGACGCAATAACGATATACCGAATGAGCGTCGCAGGCAGTCGTATTTCATTCTACCTACTCGACTCATGTGAATTCGTAAATCAATAAAAGTATTTAATTAAGCGATCAAAAGTCAGGGCGTGCTCCGGCGATCGATGGCGAACGAGTGCACGTGTCCACGTGTCGACGATGACGCTGCGGTGGCAACAATTTGAACGATTCCTATTGATGCATCTTATTGTCGTCTATCGTCTATCACGCGCGAAGTTTGTTTACTGTAAACTGTTTAGTGTTTTTTGTCTGTTACCTCAGTGCAAATTATAATAATTATTATTTTTTTTGTATCATATGATATAATATATTATATTATTAATATAAAGATGAGTCTTACACCATTGAAGGCGAACCCTAGAGGAAAAGTAAGTGTTGATAAATTGTAATTTTTTTTTTAATATATTATATTTTATAATTTTTATAATAAGCATTATTTGACGTTAAAGGTTGTATTTTTTGTAATATATTTTTTGTCTTCATTTTTCAGCCTGTTGGCAGTCGTCAAAAACTGATGATCATCAATTTTTATAAAATAAAAATGTTACAACAACCGACGTTAACCATTAAAGAAGTGGTCAAAATTATTTCCAAAGAATTGGGTATTGGGCAAAGGACTGCTCAGTCAACGATTGCTGAATACAGAAATGATAAAACTGTAAGATCACCTCGAGCGACATTTAAAGACAAAATTGACGATTTTGAACGAGATGCCATACGTAGGAAGGTGCACGAGTTTTGGTTTCGAAAACAGTTGCCAATACTAAACAAGATTTTAGTAGCTGTTAACGAAGACCCAGACTTGCACACGTACAAAAGGTCCACTCTTCATATGCTTATACGTGACTTAAATTTTGTCTACGTCAAACGCGGTCGTAACAGTGCTCTCATAGAAAGAGAAGACATTGTGTTGTGGCGCACAAAATATATAGAAGATATACGCAAATATCGATCACAGGGAAGGACGATCTACTACCTGGACGAGACCTGGATCAACGCAGGTGACTGCAGCGATAGAAAATGACAGGACAATACCGTTACGTCACACAGAGAAGCCTTTGTGTCCGGTCTATCAACTGGCGCACCAAATCCAACAGCTAAAGGTAAACGACTCATTGTTGTACATATTGGGTCAGATGAGGGTTTTGTTGACGGCGGTTTATTGGTATTTGAATCGAAAAAAGGCTCGGCAGATTACCATGAAGAAATGAATGGTGATGTGTTTTTGGACTGGTTGAAAGGCGTCATTCCATTGCTCAAAGACAATTCTGTCATAGTAATGGACAATGCGCCTTATCACTCAGTAAAAAGTGAAAAATGCCCAACATTAGCCTGGAAAAAGGCAGAAATTGAAAATTGGCTGGAAGAAAAGGGCGAACAATTCGATAGACCGATGAACAAAATACGGCTCATGGACATTGTGAAACGCATTAAGCCGCGGTTCAATACATACGTTGTTGACGAACAAGTAAAATCAAAAAACATGATGGTATTACGGACGCCACCGTATCATTATGAGTTCAATCCAATAGAACTTGCGTGGTCCTCAGTAAAAAGGTACGTGAAAACAAAAAATACCACTTTCAAACTTTCGGACGTAAAAAAACTTTTGATCGATGGCGCAATCAATGCACACCTGAAATGTGGAAGAACTTTGTCCAACATGTCATTAAAGTAGAAGACAGGTTTCCACTCTGGAAAGTGGACTTGACAATCGATGATGTGATGGATAATGACAATCTTCATGTAATGTCGATCGGGGACACATCGGATTCGGACGATCTTGAATGTGAACCCTTAGAGTAAATATATTTTATATTATGTATTATATTGTGTATATATTTTGTATTTTTTTGTTTTTTTATAAGCTGTTAAAGCTTCATCGACAATGGTAATTACCTTTCTTTATTTAATATATTTTGTATATTTTGTATTATCTATTATATTATGTATATATTTTGTGTTATGTATTATATTGTGTATATATTTTGTATTATGTATTATATTGTGTATATTTTTTGTATTATGTATATTGTATACGAAACGAATTGGTAAACAACAAAAAATTAACTAATAAAAAAATTATTTTATGCAAACTTATATTTTACGTTTATTTAATGAAAAATGTATTATAACTCTATGCCCTTGGGCGTTTATCATTCAAATAAATAAAAATAAAAATAATAACGTATTTTTTACTACATTAATATATCTGAAAATTTAGAAAAAAATTTGTTTTACCATATTATAAAAAAAAAATATTAAATATTGAAGAAATATTATGATACGTATAGCACGTATTATACGGGCGGAAATATTCTTCAACAGGTGGTTAATTATAGCAACAGGTTGTTGATTTCCGAGATGGACCGATCGGCTGTCTTCGGCATGCCGAAAAAGGGGGAAATTGGGCCTCGGCGCTCGCGCGGTCGTCAGTCTACATGCGCAGAAGCGGCGCGTTCTCTCGGTGGACAGAGTATAGGTTATACGTTCACATTTTATTTATATTTTATTTTATATATCAGGTTTAGTATATAATATGCATACATGAATAGAATACCTTCAGTCTTCAGTAGATACACATTCTATTAAATTATTTAAAAAATATTTTTTTTTTCAATTTAATTTTTTTTAATTATTAAAATTATTATGGCTCCATTAATTATTGTATCCAAGTCGGTATTTGATATCAGACCATTTGGTAAGAAATGTGTTACTGTCGGGCTTTTAATAAACAGACAAATATCGATCATAGTGTTATTAGAACGTAAAATAACGAAAAAAATGATTTCATTAGATTTAGAACAATGGTGTACACTTATGTGTGAATCCAATTACTTATCAATTATTAATAATTTAAATAGCAGATGTAAACGTGTGAAAATAACAGACAACTTTTATTATTCAGTTAATATCAAACAATCATCAATCACTTTATATATAGTTGATGATTATATAACTTTATCACATGTTGACCTGCAACGCTTAAAGCAATTACAGCACTGTATCGACTTGTATATTGCTGAAAAACAGAAAAAATTGGATTCATATTAGAAAACTTTTGATTTAGCATATGCATTGATCAAGTCAGACGTTAAAGGATTACCAGTCAGCTGCCAGCGTAATGAATTCACAAACCAGTATATTCAAAACTTCAATTATTGCCAATTGCAGAATGATGACACTTCATTTTTGTACGAAATCTTACAATTTCATTTTAATGTAATGTCAGATATGATTTTATAAGACTTAATAATATGAAATATAATATGATGCGACAAGTATAATAATGTATATATTGTTTTTATTAATAAATTCAAAATTTATTTTATTTTATTTTTTTTATTTAGTTAGTTAATTTGCTTCTGATTATCTTTCTATCTGGATTTTGCTTAAAGCTATCGAAAATTGATTGAATAGTTTCATTCAAACTATTACCTACAGCTTGAGATTCCTCTTGATCTGATGTCGTCAACTTTATTGAACACTCAGAATGTTTCCATCTGTAAACAATAATGGTTTTTAACTTACACATTAGTTTAATTAAAATAAAAACTATTAAGTATTACCTATTTTTCATATCAATTTCTTTGATTTTGTTACTTTTATAATGGGTTAAAACTCAATAATCAGTTGCCTTTCCTATAAAAGGTGTTTTAATGGTAACTAATCCATCAGCCCGTTGCCTAAATGTGATGGAATTAACAATTTCCTTATCAATTTTCTCCGTTCTTAGTGAATCTTCTACTTTATCTAAATATGAAGTACCATATAAAATAAAATATTTAAATTTATACTCCTATTTAGAACTATTATCCTACTTTTTTAGATTGCTTCATTTTTTGTTATTTGTATTCCTTTCCACAGTTCGTTTTATAGCTGATTTCGCTTTTGAAGTTGTTGGTTTTATCTTTTTAACTTCTGGCTCATCAAAATCATGCTATAAAAATAAATTAATGGTGTTACAATTAACTGTTAATGTTAAAATCAATTACTAATAAATAATAAAAAATATGTTACAAATAAATAAGAAAAAATATATGTTATAAATAAAATAAAAAATATTATAAATGATTAGTGTTACGGTCAACCTTTAAAAGTTATAACATTATATGATGTTACAATCGCTACTAAATGAAAAATAGGCTAGAATTGAGTGGTGTTACGACCGACCTCTAAAAGTTTTAATGTTTTTAAAAACTTACTTCTGACTCAGATAACTCTTCATCTATGGTTTTGGTTGAATAGAAAGACATCTTTTTCTTCTTGTATAAAACAAAGTACTATAACTGATGTAGGTAACTGAAGAATTGAAACTATTTTGCTAGCATTGATGGTCTTTTATATTCAAATTTGCCCATACCCGGAAAAAACTTGTTTAGATGTTTTGTTTAACAAATGTAAAATAACCAATGTAATGTGGTATAACTATTATAAAATATAACCTTTACTAAAAGTTCTAATAAAAAAAAAAAAAATCTTTCAGTTATTTCTCAAGGGGAATTGGTTAACTGGTTTTTCATTCTTAAGAGTATAATATTATTCTGAGGTCATTGAGTTCATAATTTAGAATAAGTATTCTGAGTTCATTAGCTTGAATATATGTTTTTTCAACAAGTGTAAAAACCAAAGTAATGGGGTATAGTTATTATAAGATATAACCTTTTAGCTATTTCTCAAGGGAAATAGGTTAATTAGTTTTTTCATTCTTAAAGTATTAGATAATGAAATATAATTAAATTCAGCTTAGTTGTAATAATTTAAATATATGTAAAATGTTTTTTTACATATATTATGTAAATTGTTTTTAGGTCATATTGATATGTCATATTTTTTTTAAATATTAAAATAGACTGACTAAAAAAATTTGAAGGAGAATTAAATAGGTAGAGGGAGCTTATTTTACTATTTAACTCAGATATTTTTCTGAAATTATTATAAGTTCTACCAGACTTTCTTCAGTTATACATCTAAGTATAAAACCTTGTCAGAACCTCAAATTATTTGTCAACTACCATACTCAAGTGTAAAACACTGTAAACATCTCAAATTGAGTAAGTTCATGCTTTTAAAATAATCTTGCTATAGTTGTTAAATTAGAATATAATCTATGTTCAAAAACTCTCTACCTATACATAAATGTTTTTACTAGAACATAACATATTGTTAAATTATATTTAAAGTAAATAAATATATAAATTATACAAATATAATAAATAATGGTAAATATTATATTATAATAGAAGATAATAATGTATTTTAGAAACTAAACCATAATTATAATTTGTTTTTATTTATACTATTATTATTATATATTTACATATTGATAGATTAATCCATTATAATATCTCAGCAAACACCGGAAAACTGTTTTTAAAAACTAAAATTTGTTATTATTAGATAGAGAAATATTATTATATTTAATTATAATATATATTATTATGATTAAATAAACAGACATGTTGGTAAAATTACTCATTTTCCTTATCACTGTATATCATTGATTATATGTTGTCCCAACACCTTAGGATTATCCATTGAACTCTATATGATAACTGGAATGCTTACCAGCCATAAGACTAATGTAAATATAACCGAGCTAGCCTGTTAGAAAAGGATAACAGATAAGAATGGTGTTGCTATCTTTTTCTATCATACATCATATGTTTAATGTTATGATTTCTCAACGTTAAATATAATAATATTCGTTTGATTTCAAATTTTTTCGTACTTTTTTAAATTTTAGCTTAATTAAAAGAAATACGACAAAAAGTAATTCA
>JACXSJ010002828.1:0-35894 GCA_014851325.1 Pentalonia nigronervosa
ATATATTATTTTATTTTATCTTTTCCCTTTCCACTGTACCTACTGTAATAATAATACGACGTATTTTTGATAATTTGGTTATTTATAATAATAACAAAATTATTGTAACATGACGTATTTCCCAGTAACGCGTTTCATATAATACACAATATAAAAAGGTGAAAAAAGATTGAAGTCCGTGCTTTTTATTTTGATATATATTTTTTTAATAATAATCATTACAATTTTAAATTTATTTCAATAACTTTTCGAAGTTTATATATTTTAATAACATATGAGTTCATAAGGCATATTTTTTGTTTAATAATTAGATAGGTAGAAGTCTGTAAACTTTGTTTTTGCTCTCCTGAAAAATTTATAGAAATGGACTACTACCGTTTTTGCCCTGTACCCTTCATATATATATTACCCCATTATAATTTAAATTGCGCCGTATACTGCTGCAGTGTTTACAGTACGCGGATCACAAATGATAATATACGCAATATGATATTTTGTATGCTCGCTACGCATTCGATTGTCGTGCATAATGTCTCGTCGATGAGTACGGCAGGCATTGTATTCGCCGTCGCGGTATTACGCCGAGCCGACGTAATCGAAAACTCGGTGACCCGTGTGCCTGCGGGCTACATAGCGTATCGCAATGCCAAATCGTATATTGCGGCTGTGGTCTTGTAAGTCGAACGAAATGTGCTCCGCGGAGGGAAAGCCGTGTGCCTTCGCCAGATCAAAGACAACGGTATTGTCGTGCGGTGCTTGTACGCCCGATAAACGGCTGCGGTATTGCCGGTGAGATATTTATATTATTTAAATGATGCGTTTGTTTTTGCGTATAAGACACGCTCGCGTGTACCTAATAACCGACGTTTTAAATGTGCGTCCCGGGACACAATATTTTGCGCGTTGACGTTAAGTATAACGTCAGTTTCGACGTTTATTAACACGCGTTGTTTCGTGTCTCCAGTAGTCTCGATGATCACCGAAAGTATATACAATAGCTATAGTAAGTGTGTAATTGTTACTGTAGTGGTGAGGAATTATGGCAGTCGGCCATAATCGTTATTTGAACTGTAAATGTTTTAAATAATTACGAGTTCAACGGCGATCATCAATATTTTCCGAGGTTATTTTAAGAACAGAATGGGTTGTCGTTCACATCATGAATTCCAAACGGCCATCGAGAATATTACAATGACTAAATTATGTAGATATAAACGACCTTTAGGTATTTCAACGATTGCCTGCAAATATGATGGCACGTTGACACCGCTTTATATATTTTTATTTTGTCGTATATATAAGTGAACGTCATCTCAATAATTTAATATGCCTAATCATCTGCAGTAGTAACAGTTCGTCCTTCCGCCGCCGCGTACGTATCGCGTATTTAAGACCATAATATAATAATTATGTACTTTGGGTGGCACTGTATCGCATTGTACGCTATTATATTTTCCTCTGGATGAAAAAAAAAAAAAATAAATCCCGAAAGGGCCGAATACAAAGCGACTAAACGGTTACCATCACGCGGGGGATAAAATCGTTTCATTTATCGAGTGCTCTGCGAGAGAAAAAAGAAGTTTCCACCGATACTCCGAAAATGTACAAATAGTATATAATATGTATAGCAGATTTATCACTGCAGCATATTGCACGTACATATATATATATATATTAAGGTATTGCTCGCTCGCTTATTTATATACCGTCAAGTTTGGTCGCCAATTCGGTTTCAAGTCAGCGGCGGCGACCGATTTGTCCTTAATTTTATTACGCTTTCTTTTTATATGCGCTCGCGCCAAACGGACGGCGAGCGGGCGATGGCGAAGGGACGTTATTGCCTGGTGACATCTGCACCATCGGTCCAAACTGTCGGCCGTAAACGATTCCTTTTCACATATTGCTTTCTCGATCACTACGCGCGCGCACACACACACACACACACACACATAAATATATATATGTATTATAAAATAGTCGTATATATATATATATATACATACACACTGAAGGGCGTAGGCAAGCAACGAACGGCGGCGGCATTTGTTACGAATCGCTGAATTTATATCTGTGGTTATAGATTTCTGTCGAGATTTTATATGGGATACACGACGGTCGATGGCTGCGAGAACCAGCCCCCACTCATAGTACGGGCTTCATTAGTTTTTTTGAGACGAAAGTTCTCAGGTTTAAAAATAGATAGAGGTATAAGACATCGATGATAATAATAACGATATACGGCAAGTGGGTTTTGCCAAAACCGTTTCCGGCGATCGGTCTTTGAAGCTGTGTGGTTCGTATTAACGTTTTGCCCGTTTTCACACAGTTTTAGAGAAATATACTTACATATACTATATATATTTATAGGTAAACAGAATGAAACGGAGAAACAGAAATAGGAAGGGACAAAAAACGGAGACTGAGAGAGTCGGACGCGTTGACCCAACGACACTATATTATTACATAGTACATAGCTATTGTGTGTGCGCGGGCGAACGAAATCCGTTTTGGAGTTTAATACTCTGCGAACCATAGTGGAAAGCGATTTGAAGAACTAACGCGAATATTGGCTTTTCAAACGCAGTTCAAGTGCGAAATTGGCGATTTTCCGACCGCAGCCACAGACGAATCGTGCCGGCCGCACACAATGGGTCCTTTGATCCGCGTGGCCACCGCGTTGACCACATTGTTTGAGTTTTTGGAATACTCAAAAATATAAAGACTCGATTGATAAGGAAAGTCGTTTAAAAATATGGATAAATAGGATACATACAAATTATACAATATGTGTATGTGTGTGATGTACAGAATGATTTGGCAAATATGCATTGATTTAATAACGAATTTGTTAAAATTCTGATTTTCGAAATTCCTAATGGTATATTTAAGAGTTTAGAGTCATATTTCAAATCCATAGAATTTTTTATTCAATTTAAGAAGTGTCGTGTGGCAAAAGACATTTTTATTTCAAATAAGAATCACTCTTTTTTATTGTAAATTGTTAACGAGATGATTATTTTTTAAATCGTTGATATATTTAAATTATTTACATTTAAATTCGAATAAGTGACTTCTGAATTATTAAACTTTATGTATTAAAGATAATAGTTTATGATAATAAGTTTAGAAGATGTAGGGGCTATGATGATTTGAAAACTACACTAATTCATATTAATTTATTACAATTTTATAATAAATTTGACTAAATTTTAAATTTATTTTATATTTGATCTAAAATAATTATTAAGAACTATAATTATTAGCACACAAAAATTAATAACTCAGAAACTTTTGAATTTCGATTTCGCATTAACATATTCAAAAAAATCATCTGTTTAATAACTTACTGTACCTAAGTGGTTCGTATTAAAAAAAAAAAACTTGAATTACCACAAGATACTCTTTAAATTTAAGAAAGATTCAAGTAATATATATTTGGGACTTTTGAGTCCACTTTTACACGGAAATAATAAATATTTTACCCGTAAAGTAAACGAAAAAAAAATGAATTAAGAGATTAGTAATAACCATTTTTTTCATTAATTAACTCACAAAATTGTATTCAGATAATAAGTATAACATAAAAAAATGATTTTAGGTTATAAACAAAAGCGGTTTGAAAAAAATTGAGTTAGCAAAAGTTTTGTATATTATAGTAAATACTTACATTAATTTGAGGACAATTCTTGATTAGAAACGTCATATTTATTTTCGTAAAATGTGTGTACTGTAATTATTGCGTAAATCAAACTTTACGGGTAAAATTTTGTTCATTTTTTTATAAAAAAAATGGTGTTATATGTACTTAAAAATAAGAAGTAAAATAGATGCACGATTATAGAATAATTAATGTAGAATGATTGAGGAATATACTTAGTAAATCATTTTGTACATCGAAATCACGATAACTTGATATATGAAAATATCCTTTACAAATTATTTTATTACTATTTTGATATTAAAAAAATATTTTGCATAGAGTGGATAATGAAAAATAATTAATTCTGAATGTAATAATTATAATAATAAAAGAGGAATACAAAACGATATATATATGCAGATAACATTTATTATGAAAGTTACTACTTACTACCCACATTAAAATAACAGTACGTACTACGTAGTACATATGAGCTTTTAAAGTTTAAAATGTGGCCTAACAGATTATAAAATAGTTACACTTTTATTTCTCAACAACATTTTATTTAAACTTATTTTAGTCAGTTTTTGTGAATATATTTATTTATTATTTACATAATATGTATGTATGTTACTAATTATAATTATTTCTCTAGTTTCTTATTATCATAATATGCTGCAAGCTTAAAATTGTCTTAAGCTAATTTAAAACGTTCGTGTTGCACGTACCTATTAAAGCTGTTTAATATGTTTTAATGGCAATCGTTCGCCTATATTAATACTTGTTTAAGTCATATATTTAAGCATGTATTTAAAAAAAATAAATAACTTTATCACGCGACTTTTAGATACTGCCGCGGCCACTTATAGAATTGATCTTGGGACATCATTACTGGGTCTGATTTTAGGGTTCTATACTTTTCATATCCATAATATTTTTGACCACTCGAGAATTATTGGGTTAATAATAATTTCGTTCTATTAAGGGTAAAAGTATCGATAGTTCCTTTAAAATTGTACGATTATGATTTATAAAAATCGTAATGCAGTGCTGTCGTGGACATCCTAATAATAATAATAAGATAAAAAAATTATTTTCGACCGATAAATGCGGTCTTAACGTCGAATAATTTTAAACAATATCTTATCTCATAATGAATTAAGCAAGTTTTAATTGCGACCGGTTCCCCTTAAAATATAGGATAAGCAGATGCGGTCAATAAGTTATTATACCGCCAATGCTAGCTAAAATATCAGAAACTTCTGATAAGTGGGACATAGTTGTAATACAAAAGGTGAGGTTCTAACTTCTAAGTTAACCATAAATAATAGACGAATCGATATAGATTAAACACCGAGTAAATAGTTTTTCGGATTAAAACATCGGATGACATAAATGATACGATTATACGATAAATTATACGATGATACAATTATAGGTACGTATTAAAGAAAATAAATTATAAAATATACATAAATGGACTTCTTACGTATCCGTAATCTAGAAAAATGAGTCCGAAGAAATAAAAATAAATATAGACAAATTTAGTTCTTAAAATTTCTAATAGCAATCATAAAATGAAATAAAGAATTCATACTAGTAACTTTTTAAATGTCCCAAACTAGTCGGTTATTGAAAAAATAAAAATTTGAATTAAAATAACAATAATTTTGTTTATTTTGTCTAATAATATAATGGAACGATACTATTGTACTATGCGGTTCTACCAGTTTATTCAGATATTAGTTGTGTGAACGTATAACTAAGTGTTTTAATTAACTTAAGATAATTTTCATCAGTTTAAACAAACTAGTTGTCTATTAACTAAAAATTAAAGTTAAAAATGTAATCGTACAAGTCGTATGGCATGAAGGTGCTCATGACTCAACGGCTATGGTACATCTAAAAATGTCGTACGGAAAATTCCGTTATAAACGGTGTTTCTGTTCTTTTTTTTCTAGACCTGCAGATGTCCAATGTTGTTTTCGTAGATAAATGCTGTTTTAGTAAATTTGAAAACCTACATCGTAATTTGCATTAGAGTGGCACTTGAATTATAATATATTATATGTGCGAGGCACACTATTTAGAGAACATAATTGTTTTATTACAAAAAAAATTATTGTTCAATGTTCACTGTTCTAACATCTAACAAAATTATAGGATTTTGGTAAATAATTTAAATTTATTTAACAGTCATAATAATTATATGATTTTAACATACTGCTCTGGGTCGGTCGCAGACAATGATTTTGATTTCTACTGTCTTCCCGCAGTGTTCACAATGGAAACTTAAGAGTTAGGAGAAGTGTTAAATTTGTTAAATATTAATACCCAAAATTCCAAAGGCTTTTCGAACAGATCAATACTTTAATTCACTTTAGCGTACATAGTTTACATACCGTGGTAAGTACTATAAAGTCTTTAAATTATTAAACATATTTTAATAGATGGAAAATATAATTATTAGTTTATAGTTATTATTACTTATTAATTATTCATACTTTATAATTAATTTTATATTTATTTTAAGCATGCTCAGTGAGATATAAATTGCATGATAAATAATAAGGAACATTCCTTTGTGTTATATTTTACTAACCAATTTAATATCATAAAATACAATTAAAGTATAATATATTTATTTTGTATGATGGCATTTTTAAAATCTAAATAAGTAAAAAGTTAGGTTAAGAAAATTTTAATTTAACATAAAAACTAATAAATGTCAATTAAAATTTTATATTTGTGATTAAATTATATTTTAAAAATGAACTCATTCAATAAATATATTAATACTATATTAGATAAAAAAAACGTATTGAATACAAATTATCGGTTTCAGAAAAAAATTCTTTAGAAAATATTTTGCATAATCTTCAATAAAGAAAGTTATTCTAAGAATTCTCTGTGAAAAATATACTATCATCTTAAATTTTTTGTATTAAAATAAGATCAATTAACAAAGAAATTTTTTTAAAGTTTAGATCAATAATTTTTTACTGCTATTAATTAAATATTTGTTTAAATAAATTTATAATTGATGCTTTCTATAAAAATACTTTCAAAGGGATGGCATCGAAATGAAAAAAAAATATTGAATAATTATTTTTAATATAATATTGTAACAAATGGGATGTTAAAATATGTGTATATTTTTATACAGCAGGATTTAAATTTTGGTAAAAATAAAAGAATTGGGTTGAAAGTAACCAAGACAAATCACACGAAAACGTGATCGTTTCACTTGTAATGTTCTAGACCACATGTCATTCTATACCACTAAACTACAAAACAATGTGGTTTTTATTGCATTTTTTTTTATACTCTTGAGTTTCATTATGTGAGTAACATGACGTTTCATTCTTTTTAGATAAAGCGAAAAAAAAGAAAAGAAAAAATATATATCGCGCTCGTTCACCAAAAGTAGGCGTATAAAAGCCATCAACTTTCGGACAGCCATAAGCTTCTTGGGTGTGTTATTAAATTGTTTTTTCCTAGCGTATCTCAATTTATTGTTTTGTTCCGTAGACGAAAAGGAGATGAGGAACAATAAGAAATGATATTTTTTTTACGGTCTTCAATAAAGACTGTGATTGTTATACGGCACATTTGGCACAAAACTCACCCCTCCGATAAATAACGGAACATATTTTACGAGTGAAACAACGCAACGGAATATATACAAAATTCAAAGTAAAAAATTGTTTTATTTTTTTATTTTTTACTCTGACAGGTATGCGGTAAACGATATTATTTATAGAGTTTCAAAAATAGCATTAGCCTTAGCAGTTTCTTGAAAAAAAAAACAAATAAATAACACAGCATTTCCTATATAAACAATAATAATAATCGTGGTCGGTGCACAATTTTGCGATTATATTCTAAGGACATGGGTGGCAGGTGTAGAGGAAATAGTATAAAATTAGAAAAATATTGTTACTCACAGGTTGTAATGTACGTCAGCCATGTTGGGCCGGTGTTTGAGTGCGGATCGGTATGCCATTTCTGCTTCGTTCGTTCTGCCTTGAGAGCTGAGTATCGAACCAAGATTGCCGTAGGCTAAAATTTAATCAAGATTCAATATGAGAATTAGAGAAAGAGAGAGAGAGATCGAGAGAGAAATAGAGGGGGAGAGATAGTAATGGTGAAAAAGAGGGTAAAAGAACGAAAACGATCAGCGGAACCTATTCCGTTTGATTGAATTAGAACTGGCGCGCTGCAGCTGGATTGGAGGGTTGTAGCCAATAGACTGATAACCTGGAAGGCCGAAAGTGGGAAGGGGGCACGAAATTAAAAACAAGTTGTTTATTAGATGTCGTACATACAGTGTTCGTCGAACATAACGTATTTTTTCACCTAAAATATTCCGGTAGGTATATTGTGAAAACTAAAAAAACGGCGTAACGGAAGGTACCTATTTACATACATACATATATATATATATATATATATAATATATATATATTATATAAAATACCTACATGTAAAATATTGTCTAGTTGTCTTATAGTTGGGACAGCTCTCGGTAATATCTCAAAACGTATCCCTATGTATAATACATAATGTTTTTCGTCTGACAGTGATCATAAATACTATAAACTACATGGACTTATTTTTCAAACAAACGTATATAGATAATACATAATACTATTATTGTACGTAAAACCTAATTTTACTATTCTATATATATATATTTTTTTTTTTATATTATCTTGACTAGTGTTATTAAATTGTTGAGTAATAAAGTATATTATGCTCGAATAAAGTATTCAAATACTTAATAAGTGCCTACGTAGGACTATAATACTCCTATACTCAAATATACAAATATGTATTTTAAATGCTTTCTCAGAGTGTTAGTATTTAAAACTAATTATTTTTCTTATTTTGTATACTTAATAAATATTTTCATTAAGACATAATAAAGAAATAATAAATATCAAATGGATATATTCATAAAAGTCTTATGATTATATTAATCAACACAAAATAGTACAAATTTACTGGAAGGTTTATATCATGTAGGTATATATATATGGTTTAAAATGTACAGATAATTTTTTTAGAAGCACTAATTGTCAATTTAAATTTCCGGTAGATAGAAGTATATTAAAATTGAATACTATTATCCATTGATTAAAACTAAAAATAACTTTATAGAGAAATACATAATTTTTAAATGCTCTAAAGATAAATCACATTTTTGAATTTTTTTTTTTTTGTATGTGGTTTATACGCAATCGAAGTTTTAAATAAAGAAAACAAATGGATTATTATAGTTACACTGGCAATCGACTCAATATACAGATAAACAATTCTGAACAAAATTAACAAATAACAAAAATATACCAAAAAAATTAAGTTTAAAATTGATTTTAAAGCAAAAAAGAATTCCATTCAAACATATTTAAGTATTTAATTTTTTTTTTTTTTTTAATATCTGAATTTTGCCATTAATACTATTTTAACTGATGATTTATATACGTATTTTGAATACTTTTAAAAATTATTTTTTATAAGATTGCTCTAGACAATACATACGAGTATAAATGTATAATAGTCAATAGATACTGGATGCATATGGTTATTGTTGTTAGGTATTAAATTTTCGGTTTAACGCATTGTAGGATGAATGCAACAGAAACAGCGATTAAACAACAATAACATGTTATCAAATTGTTTTTGTTCTTACACCAAAAACCTAAAAAGCATATACGATTAACATTCGAGGTTTTTTTTTTGTTTTATAGAGATAATCTACGTTATTATAATACTTGTTAGTTGGAACGGAGAAGAAGTCGTATGTACAATTAAGATAAGGAATTTTGGGAAGAAAACTCTTTTAATGAGTTTTTGAAATGTGTGCAATACTATATCTTTTATACCGTTTTAGAAGAAAATATATAATTCTATGACACACTGTATTGTGTATTATACATTTGAATACGCTTAATGACTAATTGGAATTTCTCAAAGACTATGGTTTTTCGTCGAACAACTTTTCTCAAAGTTTTGCCAAGTTATAAAATATGTACCTAAGTTGTGGTACGCGTTTTATAAAAATTTTCGCATTAGTTCATACACATAAATATAATATATATAAAATATACGAAGATGTATAAGGTATACTAAAACTATACACTGTTGTGCACAACACAGTATCAGATGACTTTATAGTTATGACTCGTTGGATTAAATATGGCTTTGTTGTAATATCGAAAGTTGCGTAGTATTAGCTTTTAAGTCTTCTGGAAATATGTCATTAAACTTTTGGAAAACAATTGTAATCCGAACGTTTAATTCGATTAAAACACGGTGAAATGCGTATAATTTAAAATATATAATTTATATACATATATATATTGTCGAACCGCAACAGAAATTGAAGTTTGATAAAAAATAAAATAAAACGTAGGTAAGCATTATACAACGTAATATATTAATATATTATAGCGTGTTATTATATTATTGTTGCCTGCATGTACAATACAAATTTCAAACCTTTGGGATATCTTTTGCGCCGGTAAATTATTCACAAATTAAATAGTTATATTATATCGATATCACTAAAATATTCACTATAATATTTTATTTTATTTTAATATTAAAAGTTAGTTTAACTGGATTGTAAAAAAAAAAAATATAAATAAAATACATTTTGATAGCAAACATAAATTACGCACAAATTATGTAGTCATACGCCAGAACCAATGCCATTATTAGGAATTTGTCATGGTGAGGGGAATAGACATAATTCAAACATAAAATACTAAATGTTCACTACATTTATACACGTATATGTACACGTCGTATATCCTATCAGCTATATTATGTGCTGCAGGATGGGTAAAGGACGATAATATGTCGGATGGTTTTATGACTATATAATATGGACACGTAGGTATTGATAATAAAGTACAGTGTTATTCAAAATGAAAATCATCCATGCGCTTTGCGTCTGGCTTCCCAGATCACCTGATCATAGGCGCAAATACCGAGGAGCTGGGGGTGCTAAGCCTTTCCCCTAACCGTGTTTAGCCCCCCACCCCCCCCAAAAAAAAACCATGAATATTTTACACACCATATTGGAATGTATGAAAAAAAAGTTCGTCTCTACATTAAAATCTTCAGCCCCCTTTCCAAATCCTTAATCGGTATTTACTCCTATGCACTCCTGTGCCACGTATCCCACGCCATGCGACTATTAATTTTATGGATATGTTAAAGGCATTGCGTACGTTCTACCGGTAAAAAATTAGCGGAGTCAATTGCATTGAACGGATTTGAGTTCTGACTAGATGGTGTCAGTATATGACCAAGAGGAGCCGTAGTATAGAATACACTTCATAGGTCCTGTCTAACCTAACCTAACCTAACCTAACCTAACCTCGTGGGTCCTGTCTTGAAATAAATTTGAAATGTTATTATTTTGTTGATGTAGCGGCGTCGCATACACAACTCTAAACCTAAAAACTAAAAATGTATTAATTTGAAATCGAACGGATCGTTTTGAATAACCCGGCTGTATGTACTGCGCGTAATCGGGTGCAAAAACCACTCGAAAATGTCACACGTGCACCACTCACATTTTGGCGGGTTGACTTGGATGCCGGACCGGTAAAGGGACTCTTCGTCCCGCCAGTCGCGGTTCCTGAGCACGGTCCGCAGGCCGTAAGTGGCCACCGTCGCGGCGTACAGGGCGTACACGACGGCCGACCGGCGTCCACTGATGGCCTTGGCGAGCGCGGCGGCCGAGCAGCCGACCAGCAGGCAGTAGCCGACGCTTGGTATATACAGCACGCGCTCGGCCACCACGAAACCGACGTAGAACAGGGCGTTGGACGCGGGAACGTACGAAGCGACGGACACTGCGGCGGCTACGGCCACGGCGGCCCGTTTCCGGCAGACGGAAGCGTGGGCCACGGCCGCCAGAGCCGCGTAGAACAGCACGGTGGCCACGTTCCGCGGGTCGGCTGCCGACTCGATCCGCGGCACCGCGTCCATCGACCAGTCGTAGCTGAGCACTTGCGGCCACACCAGCAGCTGGGCGCTGACCACAGGCAGGTGCAGGAACGTCAACGCCCTGACAGTCGTGTCCGGGTGCTTGGCTGCCGGGTTGTCTGACGCCGCGAACGATGGAACCTCACCAGACATGATGCACAGCCGGCCGGTAACCATCACCGCGGTACTGGTCACCAGCACTTTCAGCGTTTTCTTGTAGTCCTGGCCCGCAGTTGCCTGCAACAATCCAACGACAGCAAAGCGTTGTGAATGTGTTTTAAGAAAAAAAGTCGATCGTTTTCAGGCGTATGTACCGTTTTTCCATTGCCATTTTCCGCTAGTTTTTAAAAAAAGATTTGATTTCCGTTTTCGCCAGAATACCTGTTTCGGTAAAAGCACTATAGGTACTTATTTTCCATATTATTGGAAGAAATTTTGCATTTTCATGTACTTACATATGTGTGTAATGAATAATCAGTATTCGATTTTTTTTTTTAATATATGTTGAGTGTTATATTGAGAAAAAATGTGATTATGTTTGAGGAACATTTTTAATCTATAAACCATAAAGTTTCAACTTGAAATAATTTGATATGGCTTGTATGACAATGTTGAAAATTTGAAAAATATAATTATAATTAATAACTCTTATAAAAAAATGTAAGTTATATAATAGATTATATGTCTGAACTGCGAAGATTTACATACAACCCGTTTTAATTTAAAATAAAATAAATAAATTTTGATTTTTAGTTGTTTCACAATATTTTAGTCATATTAATTATAGCAGGTGAATTGGCGGAGACTGGAATCAAACATTTTTTGTATTGGCGGAAACGGGTTATTGCCATTTTCAGACATGCAGGGCAAATACTTATAATACTAAGTTAGGTTAGGTTGAATATAAAAATGAAGAAAAAAGAATATTTTTTTAAAATCAAAAATAAGTATTTTCGGCTCTTTTAAGTATTTCAATATAAAATTAAAAACAATTTCTACGGAATAAATTAATTTTCTATTTACATTTTTAGCTCTTTAGATATATTATACGACATACCCATACAAACTACCAATTACATTAATAAATAAATACATTTAGTCAATACATCTATTAAGATGATACTCTCCGTAATAATTACAGTGATATCAGATATTTTTTATATTTTTATCAACGTGTTATTGATAGCACGTAAACGCCATTAATGTTATACCATTATGACGGTAATTAATTTGTTATTTATTTAAAATACCATCATTATTACGCAGATTATTAGACAATTCGGTGATAAACGATTTACAAATATTATACAGAATACATACGAGTAATATGCTTAATTTGAACACTAGCCATAATTTTTAATATTATAGTGTACTATATACACATTTATATATCGAATTATTATTTAAAACCACCAAAATAAATACAACGATTATAATATTTAAACGATGTGTCGTATACATATTATTTAGTAGTAACAGAATTTCACAATTTCGATACCGGGCCAATTAAGTTTAAATTGTAGTGCGTAAAATATTAACTCAATCTCGTTTCACTAAAAAAACCGTTTAAAAATGTGAAAACAATAAAAATAAAATGGTACATGTATCATAATATTAACCTAAATACATACTATATATATATAATACTTATATACATAGGTATATAGGTGTAATAATAGTGTACCATTACAATACATATGTATAACTGTAATTTTTGATATAGAGCTATATTATCATATCATTTAAATTATATTGCACTTGTCATCGATCTGTGCCCAAATTTACTTTTATATTCAATCTGTGCTTTATATTATGTCCTACGAATGGTTATGTTGTCTCAGGTATAGCTATAAAGTTAATTTCATAATATTATACGTTTGACGCTGAATGAAAACAATATTTGCTTAAGTGCAAGAGCAATTTAATATATTATGATATCATCACAAAGAAATGAAAACTCACGAGAAATGAATGCAAAAGTTTAAATTACACATATGTGCGAGTTATATAGTATAATATACTCAAGACTTTCAACAATATGATACATGATATTATAAAATATTTCAAAGCGTTTGTCGACGACGGCGAACGAACAGTTATCGTTTTAAGAGTTGACACATTTTGGAACGCGAAGCAGAAAACATTTAGAAGCAAAACATCGAAATTTAAGATGTTTTAATTAAGATAAAATCTTAGTAGGTACCTCAGTGTATAATATAACCGGGCTACCACCTAGCTATAATGCCCGTGGATAGAATGAAATGTGTTTGTATCTTGTTTTGAACTCTTGTTCTTAAAACTTTGCAAATTCTCAGTATATATATAAGAATAGTATACACACACATACACTCACACTTACCCAAACGTACAAAATGCATTTAGATAAACTATTGCATGAGCGAATAAATCATTTAAATGATTTGTTCGACAATAAAGGTTCGTTGAACATCAATAGAGACTAAGACGTTGTGTCAGTGAGAGGAAGAGAAAAACTTTCTATCGAGTTCCAGTGTATATAGCGAGCAAGCTATATAGGCAGGTATGGAGAAAATTCAATAAAATATTTTTTCTAAAATGCACACAAAAATGAATAGCACTGGCGTTGTGATAAACGACGAGTTTGAGATCACACAATATGATAAGTCTATATTAACCTATATCCATATACGTAGTTAAAATTTTTTATCAAAATTATTTATCTTCATCAGAGTGTAATTAAATGAATAATAGATTGTACATAATTATATATAATGTAGGGACACTTGTATGGCGCATACAAGAAGGTACTTGACTGCTCGTTGTTTTTCTTCTCGCCCGTTGGCTTAATATAATAATGCGTATTACCTATAGTGTGTAATATGATAAGCCTATCGTCTTCTTGCATGTTCGGTGATTATAATATATTAGTATAAAATTTACAAATAAAATTCTATAAGCAAAAAACTCGAGTAATCGAAAGAGACAGGAGAGAGGGTATGTGTGTGTGAGAGAGAGCTCTTACTAACTATAATATATATATATATATATATATATTATTGTCCTAATAAAAGGTGCTCTCGTCGTCGAGTGCATTTCTAGCTGTAATGTCCATTAAGAACTACGTCGTCTTTTGCAGCGCGGTGATGACTAATGGCGCGTCTTTTACCCGCTCTCGAAGTCGTCTTTATGACGTATCATCGTAATGCGTTTTACCGGATTGTCAGCTCGATCTAAGTGAACACACGCACACATAGGTCGTTCTTGCGAGTTTCCAAAAAATTACTTTCAGTGCATGGCTTGGAAGACGACATTGCGAAATTCATTGGTTATACACACACACACACACACGAATAAATATATAAAATATATACATGTATATGTTAACATATCAAAGCAATGTTCACCGAACAAATTCCTCTGAGTGGTCGGAGAATAAATTACACATATAATATCTAAATATATATATTGTAATATTATGAGTCTGTGAATTATAGTATAATATTATATGCAAATATAGATATAATGTATTATGTTTTTTATTATCCTTATATCGTAAAAAAATAAAAATTAAAATCATTTGTAATTTTATATCCGTTGATATAACATGTTTGTATAAATAAAAATATAACGAATTCGTTTTATTTATTTATTTTTTAAGTGTAATTTGTATAAACACAATGTGTAATGATATAATGTGAAAAATGTGTAATGTTTTTCCACTACGTTCTCATTATAAACTTTTATACGATCTAAACGTATTTGTTGATTTGGATTATTTTTGAAATACGTTCCAAAGTTTTAAACAATGATAATATTATGTGTGTGTGTGTGTGTGTGTGTGTGTGTGTGTGTGTGTGTGAGAGAGAGAGAGAGGGAGTGGGTATACAGTATAAAAAAAAATATACTAATAATATCGATATTTCAACTATAATAATAATATAGTCGCTACAATTTTATTCGCGCACTATAAGTATATATAATAATTCTATAAGAATCGCGTTGCACACGTCAAGAGCAGCTTTATCACATATAATATATACGTCATGAACTACGATAAAATATCTTCTTATTCCGGTCAATGTTAGCAGTATAATAATATAAAAAAACACTCATGGTTATACGAGTACTTAGTCGTTTGAGCGTATACGTTAGACCCCACTTTAAGTTTCATCTCCCTGAACTGCAATTTTGATATAAAATTCAGGCCTTCGTTAAAAATAAGAAATCAAAAAAAAAAAAACGTGATTAGCTTAGAGATGCAGTCACGTACTTTTATTAAACACCAATTAAAATTGAATTGTCTTTGAATGAATTAAAGACGTTTTAACACACACGAGTACGTCATAATTGTTTACAATTATAATATAATATATTGCTTGAAAATAATTATCGTATAAACATGATTTATTGTGTAGAAAACTGTATAAAATGTTGTCTGGACTTTTTGTACGATATTTTTCTCCTTTATTTGTGTGGTCTCATCCAGGCGACGTGTCAAGCCGACTTCATTCACGGTAGCTCACTAATATCAGCGTATAGACCTATAATTATAATACCTGCACAATATCGTCAATGGCCTATACATCATTTCTGTGTGGGGGGAGCGCACTCTGAAAAAAAACGTTCCACAATTCAATGCTTTTTAATCATTAATTTTAGGTGTAACGTATTACTTAGAAGTAATGCTAAATTGATTTAAGATAATGATTTTTTTCTTTAAAACAAAACCAATTTTAAAAAACTATCATTCATAATTTAAAGATACCGTATTTATATCTCTATTATTATTTAAAACAAATAAGTTCAGTGTTTGATTCATGCATACAATTTACCTAAGACTAATAAAAATATCTGAAATGTAATGAAACCAGAAAAAAAAATCCTGTGCTCAATGATATTCAATCATTATTTTGATGTACAATATTTTATATAAAATTAATGCCGATTTGAATTAAAATAATGATTTTTTTTGTAAATAAAAACCATATTAAAAACACTTTTTGAAATTCTATTGAAAGAAATTATTTTAAAAATATGAAATGAAAAATTAATACAAAAATATCATAATTACACGCAGGTACAGGTTTTTATCTATTCGATTAAAATTTTGAATCATTTAGTCCATCTTATCTTTAAGCCACTGGTACGTACTATAATATCATAAATTGCAAATGTTATGTCTTATTATGTATGTATTTAAATATTAACATTGCTATAATGAAAATATGTTTATGATATGCAATATTAAAGATCGGATCATTACAATAAAATATTTATTTTCTTCGAATAAATTACAATTAAATAGTGTATATACATATAAGTAAAATAGGTACCAACCAAATTAAAGAGAATATCGATATATAGGTAGGTACGTAAGTTTTGATGACAAACAAAGTATTCATGCACGACGTACGTACAAATAAATATGTGATTTAAATATTATTATTTATTACACACAAATCATTACTATAATTATATCGGTTAAATAATAAAACATTAATATTCAGTACATAACGCACAATTTGTAGCAACGTTGAAACGGTTTAAGAGGTTAATTTCAACACCAGATCGCCAGATCAAATGATAAGTTGGTAGGTTATGTATAGGATTCAAAATAGTTACATTTAGGAGGTATCGAGAACGAATCTCTCATAGGTGACAAGACACACAATATGTCGTCGCCCAACATTTTTGCACTTTTTTTATTTCGAAATCATGCAAAGAGATCATAATTTTTATGAAGTAATCGATTTGTTTTAATACCCAGTTTATTTTAAAAATAAATAATAATAATATAAAATCTAAGTTAAAACTCCTTTATTTTTATGTACCAAGATGTATTAATTAAAAACCCATAATATTTAAGAATAAGTAATAATATCATAAAATTAACGATAATTTATCAACTTTAATATAATGATACATAATGCTTTATTTTAATTACTCAAATTATAGGCTCCAAATCATACCCGTTTTCCATAATTTTATATATTTTTTTCATAGATAGTAGAATTTTTCCAAGTGGGGGGGAGAGAAGAGAGTTGCAAACAAAATATCATGGAAGGAAAATTTGTCAACCTAGGTGCCCATACATTAAATTTATAAGATCTGTGTAGGGGATCTGACCTCCTCCAAATCTTTCCTTGTATACAATCCTGAATATCGTAATGTTTTGTGTGCACAACCTTCAAAAATAACATCATACGATAATATATTATTAAAGACACTGCGACGGTAAATTATTACCTAGTAAATTAGTAATATACCTACTATAATATACTGAATAAAAACACGTATCTACAAATTAAAATAAAAATGTTTTGTACCAAGTATCTATTATTTTGGGCTTGGAAAAATTTTTTTTTGGATGAAAAATGTTAATTAGATTAACAAACATGGTACTATGGTTATAAGCTAACAATTATAGGCGGAAATCCATTTAAGTTTCAGGGGAGGATTCTTACATTTTTATATCAATCGGAGTGGGAGGGTTGCGATCCCACACAACTAAAAAGCTTTCTGTTTAGAGGGGCTCAAATCTCCCAGTTTCCGCCTATGCTAGCAACAAATTTTATTTTAGTTTATTTAAACAGTTATACAGTTTATTGGTCTCCTGAAAAAGAGCATAAATACAGATACATGTTGTTATCGTTATGGTAGCGATGGATATATTTAATTAGAAACATCAAAATAGGGACCAGCCACATGTACGATCTATTATAAACATTAAACAACATAGATCAAAAGCGTCCGAGTTGAGTGCAAGTACGTGTTTGCATTCATTAATATGATTCTAGTGCAATTTATAGACTCGTATTGATGGATATATTATTGTAGGTACCTATGTGCATCTATTTGCAGTGTATACGACGATATTACCAGTGAAATGTGGCAATTATTATAATATAATGCATTAATGTTGTTCTGGTATTATACAAATAATTTCCGTGTATATTATACAGGCATTGACTAACTGTATATGGAATTCCACATATATTTATGGAGCTACGAGATATCGACTAAATTGTTTATTGTGCGGTGATGTAGATAAATTATATATACATACAGTTTATAGTATCGAAAGGGTTTTGGTTGAAGTTTTTTTGTCTTCTATTTATTATGGGAAATACACCAAGCTTAATCGAAAAAGTTAAAATTGATTTCGATACCGATATTATTTTTTTTTTTATTACATGAAAAACCCGACAGTTTATTATGGTAATCGTAAATATCGAAAAATTAGACGAAATACATGAGATCCTCGATCGAATAGAAAATATGACATATTTTGCATCTGTTTAGCTGAGCGTGCACAACAAATATTAATATATATATAAATAAGTACCTATAAGTATTTTTACGCACAAACATATTTACACGAAAACTATATAATATCACTCAACACTCACATAGGTACACAATAATATGCAATACGCTTTTCAACTTTGCTTTTCGATAAAATCTTTCATTTGATATGAAATGAAAAAAGTCCATTCAAAATAGGCAATGGTAAAATATTTTTTTTAATAACTGAAACAATGTAAATATTATAGTCTTATATGCCATGTAATATTAAAAACCAAACGATGACTTCAGTTACAGTCATGTTTTTCAGTCACCTATGAAAAATAATGGTAATAGTGATAATTATTTTTTTTATTTCAACAATAAGTGAACATAGTATAGTTTTAGAGTGTCTGTACTATACAAATCCCAATGACCCTTGAAGTTAAATTTAAAAGTACTGCTTTTAGTAAGTACTAGTGCACAGACAATTATTCAATACAATATGCGTAGTGGAGACTTACATAAAAAAGTTTTGTTGCATACCTATAAGAAATAAAAGTCACAATTAAAATATAAAATTAAAGATTTTTAATAGTATTGTTTATCTAACTCTTCGATAGTTTGTAATTATTTATAGTTTGTAATATTCATTTAAGATATTTATATTAGATTATTTATAATATTTTTATGAATAACAAATGTGTTGTCTACGATAATCAATAAATTATAGACTTATTAAAATGTTATCTTGTGAATAATTAAATAATACAATTTTTATATAAAAAAAAATATATTTGTATACGGATTTCCGTGAAAACTTTGGAAGTATACGGTATTAAATAATATGTGTTTACGTGTGTAATATACAGTAAACCTTTATATATTTATATTTTCTAATATAAGTTATTAACTTTTAAGTATTAATTATTAGATATCATAGAATCAAATTATTTTTTGAAGTACACCTATTGAATTCATTAAAAAAAAATCACTTAAATCAAAATTTATTCAATTGCATTATAAAAAACTAATTAATTTGTAAATATTTACATAATTAAGGAAAACTATCATATTTTTTTTATTTTTATAATATTATTATGTTTAGTTACTTAATAAAATATATATTTGTTAGTTTTTAATCATAATACACATAGCAAATTAATAACTATAGTTTAATCAAAGCTTTTTATTTTATATATTTACTGCGAATTACTCAAATACTACTAATTCCATTATGAAATCGTATTAATAATAAAAATATATACGGTGCGGAAAGTTCATAGGTAGGTATATTAAGCGAACGAAACTGGAAAATAATTGAGTACTTATAGTCGTATATAAATATAGAACGTTGTATATATAGTATAAAGTGGTCATTCTGTTGATATCATTAGTAATTAAAAAGTTAATTAAGAACCTTATAAATCTGAGGCACAAAACAAAAACTATATGTTTTATAATAGTGTATTTTTTTTCGAAAATAATAATAAAAATATTCAAATAACTACTTATTTAATCACTCGAATACTATGGGCTTTATTGAAAAGTCAATCTATAATTAACATTAACACCACACACACACACACACACACACACACACACACACACACACACACACACATATATATATATATATATATATATAGGTACTCTTGCATATAATTGTATTGAATGTGTAAAAAAACGCAAAAAATAATTTTAATCTATCCGGCTATAAATATCTAAACAGAACCCCATAAACGCGGTAACGATTGGTAAAAATTTCAAATGCTTAAATTGTTTGAAGTCCTAATTTTTATATGATAAAAAAACACCATGTCGTTGATATAAAATATTAAAATATATAAATTATATTACACTAATGCGATGCTAATAAATCAAAGGGTGGCGACGCGCGAGATAAAAAATAAATGAATTATTATTTTGTTAATTTGAAACAACCGGAGCGTATAATAGGTAAATAAACAGAATTTTTTTTTTGTACGAAAACACCTCGTAAAATGAAACGGCGTTTAAAACCAGCGTCTGATACAGCCGAATGGAGCGTGTGAAAAACACACGAAACGAAAATTAATATCAAAACGATGTTGGATTACATATATTTTCAAAAACTCTGCTTATTGAATAGCTCATCCAAAGCCTCTGATAAATGAAAATAAATTTTATAGTAGGTATATAATAAGCTCTATAATTTGTTCAAAAGATAAAATATAATACGGTTGGTTGTTATAACAATATGGTTACCACTGCAGAAGGTCTTACAATTGTTCGACTTATATATATATAAATATTGTAGATATTCTTCGAAATATGATAGGTATATTCAGAATAATTTTGTAAAATATTCTACCATTTGATATATTTCAGTAGGTATTTTTTTACCTTACATAAAGTATGGATTTTAAAACTATACATTATAATACTTCCGAGCACATTTTTAATTTTATCGTGTTCAGAATAGTATTGCGAAACTCGGAAAGTTGTAGAATAATAGGATATGGATTTTTTAATGACACTCAAATATTTCATCATCAAAGGAAACATAAGGTTTTGGTCCTACAAGTATAATTAATTGTATAAAAATAATCTTATTGCAATACGTCTTGTTTCATAAAAAGTACGTCAGAGTAAAAAGACAATAAAAAACGAAATTATCGTACCCTACAAAGGAACTATTGACTGATTACACTAGCCATTGTACACAACTAGTATAATATTTACGCACCAAGCAACAATATTTTAATTATTTATTGATGCGTCCAACAACAATGTTTGAATAATTCTATTTACATTTTATTTAAAGTTAATAATATTATGATGTGGTGACAATTAGGAGTACCTATCGTTTCAAAAACCACTTTTATTTATTGTATTATGTTATAAATATTGTTTGAGTTGTTTGAACCTTAATACGTGTACATTATACTTATTATATTATACTAATTATACTATTATGTCCTATTATATTATCCGTTTCAGTAATATTTTTGATACTATATTTTTTTTTATGAGATGACAATTTTATATTTCTCACATACAGAACACGCATAGTACGAAAACAAAAAATAATCGTTCATAATATGATATTAAAAAAACAAAAAACTTGATTTAGTTTTTTTTTTCGTTCGTAGATATAATCAACGAGATTAACTTCTTATTATGTCATTTATTTTTTATTGAAATTCATTCAACGTCGAAGTAGGGTTTCTAATTTTTTATTAACAACTACATATTCGATAATCAGATATAAAAACGTATAACACGACTGCGGTATAACCTAAAACACTCATTTGCCATTGTCGTGTAATTTGAAACCAGTGAATTTGCTGTCGTAGTATCGTATGCTATTAAATTAGACGATTAAAACCTAAAACAATTATATTCATACGTTTGCACACGATAGACGGACACGTTATGATACTTATTGCCGTTAATATAATATTAAATTCGTGTGCTGATATACTAGCAGGATATTGTTCGAAAGCCACCTACACGCTGATGTATCGAAATTGCCTATACAACACGCCCAACTAATATTATAATAATATGATATATTATTACACAAATATTTTACACTTGAACACTGCAACGCAATGCCATTTTATAGTATGATGTGCATAACATTTTTCATTAAATAGTTGATATTCCTATCGCTTTATTAATATACATATTTTATAGAAACAACGACATTTTTTATCAAAAAATAAATTAAAACTTAATCCTAATTTAAGGTGAAACACAAACAAAAATAAAAATATGCCTTTTGACATAAAACTGCGCACAAATAAAAACCTACATATAAAAACTTTGCAAGTTTTTCCTGGTTTGGCTGAAAAGGAAAGGGTACGAATTCGGTGCAAAAATGTAACGCCCATTTTTTTAATACAAAAACCACTGTTTAATTGCACAAGCAATTAAGTGTAAAGAAAAACCTGTTCGGTTTTCTCCTGCAGTTTGTACACGAGTCTATAATACTATAGTGTAAAGGGTCCACCGAAATTGTCGTCCCCGGGCTTAAATTGTTACAATTATCCCACTGTTCATAGGTGCAACACAATAATATATATATATATATATATATAAAAGTATAAATTAAATGTTTATATGTTTAATGTTTATACATCTTATACTATTTATAGTATATAAATGTAATACATTTATTCCACGCGTTGGACGTATCTCTCTCTATGATATTTTTCATATGAATTAAAAAGAGACAGAGTTAGAATGCATTTTTTTCTATAAATTTCATTGTCTTATAATCAAAGTGCATAATGCAACACTGCATTTTCACAGTAGCTGTAAACAAACTGCAGCCATGATTATATTTTATTATGTAAAAATAATAATTATTATTATCTCAACATATATTTATCTTTGCCACCTTAAGGGTATAAAAAATAAACTATAAATAAAGTTTGAACCCTATTCATTTGGACAACTTGGCCATTGTTAACTTTGGTTATTGAATTTAAAATTTAAAAACTATTGATGGTTAATACTCTATTATCGTAATTGAAATTTTAACGTTATAACTTAAGTATAGGCTTATAACAAGACAAATATAAACGGTTTATTATCATAAATTGAAAATTAAAAAAATGTTGAATACCTTTTTAAATGTATAATATCAAAGGAAACCATTACTAATGAGCCGTTGGTAATTTTTTCCAAATATTTTATAAAATTGTGAAGATATGATAAGTAATGAATAATGACACATGTACGTAATAATAAAATTTATAAAAGTAAAAAATGTATTAAAATATTGAAATATTTCACAATTTTAAATTTCATGACATTTTTAAACATTAATTATATATATTATACAGGATGATTTAACAAGCATGCTCACCCTCCTTTTTTCTTCCAACAATGTATTTATTCAGAGTCCAATTTTTCAAATTTTTTAGTATACTTAAAGACTATATTTTCAAATTCTTGAGATTTTTTGTACTACTTAAATATTAACCTGTATAATATTGTCAAGATATACATTTTTTTAAGTACTACATATTTCATTTTTTACTGTAAACTATTTAGTAGATATTTTTTTCTGAAAATTGTGTTGTGCCTAATTCAAAATTCGAACGAGTAGTTTTCAAGTTATTTAACTTTGTGTATTATGAATAATAAGTCTATGATAATTTGTCCGAAAGATTTAATGTTTATAGTAATTTGGACAATTTCAGTAATTAATACTATCTATTACCATTAATAATTTTTAAAAATAGTTCATATGTAATAAATCCAATATAACATATATTTTATATTTTTTTAAAACCATTTTTAAGGACTATTATCATCAATATAAATATTTTAATAACTAAGAAAATACTCGTTCAAATTTTGGATTAAGTACATAACAATTATTAAAAAAATTGCGGGCTATAAAATTTAAAACAAAAAAGCGATGTTTTCATTCGGAAAACATAAGTCTATAGTACCACAAAAAACTCCATAAAGTAATAAAAAAAAAAAAATTCAAGGATTCAAATAAATGAGCTTCGAGTAACTCTACTTGTGTATTGAAAAATTTCAAAAATAAGAATTTTAAAAAACTGATCTTCAAATGGGGGGTGAGCATGATTAGTGAATCGCTCTGTATTATGTGCACGCGGGTATCTGCAACTCAAGCATACTCCGCCGCAATATCGTATACGGAACATTATTATTATAAACACGCCACGTAATTCGGTTAACGCACGCTTTACCGCGTTTTAATCAAAACACGGTCGGCCGTCGGGGTTGGGGAGGGTTATCCGGTTACGGGACGTTGGACTAAACACCGCGGCGGCGACGGACTAATCGCTCGTGAACGGCTATAATGTACGCTGTACCGTCACCGCGGCTACGCTGGCATTATAACTATAAAATTATAATAATAATGTATAACGCGTACTAATACACACTTTATTATTATAATATTATATCTGTTAGCGGCCGTAATCTTCGCGCACACCGATATTATTCATGCGCTCGCAAACGTGGTTCGCACGCGGTCCCCACACGATTATGATATTATTACAAATACAGACGATTATAATACAATAACAATCCTTCCGTTTGTTTTAAGCGTGTAAATTGTTGTACTGTATTGCACACCGTGGTGCGCATGACACGCCAGTACGGCGTGATATTCTTTTTACAATAATATTCTATTATAATATACTAGTATACGTAATTTGCCCCAGAAATCTCGGGTAAAAATAAAATATTACGGTATTCATAAAGGTTATAATATACATCGATTGCGCCGGACGATATTAAAGTACCAAAAATGTTGTGATTAATTTATTTGTAAACAAATTCAAAAATAAATTATATTGAGATGTGTCCTGGCCAGAGGCATAATTATGGAGGCGATAAGAGGGATAAACCCCTCAGAGCCTTTGATATTTGATAAAATAGTTTTATCAGCAACCACTGTACCTGATAATATAACGAAAATGTAGTATTTTATGTGTAAAATAACGTCCATCCCCCAATTTCACAAATTTAAAATTATAACACTGATCCTAGCGTATACCTACATCGTTTATGTATAAATGTTTGATATCTAATATTTTATGTTTTAGAATAATTTTTAATAATTTATTGAAACTAAGACAATTTAGAACTTTTATAATTGAATATGACATTATATTGAACAGATTTCAAAATGTATTTTTTTTTACAATTTAGTTAGAACTTTTAACTTTAATACATTTTGTATATTTAATTTAAACAAAATATCTAAAAATATTATAGTGAATATTTTCATTATAATACTTTCTCGGCACAATTGATATTTACCTTTTTAATTTTTGATAAATCCAAAAAAAGATGTATATATTTCAAGTAATTTAGAAAAATCAGTGCAATTGACAAACACGGTATTATACTATGTTGTTTGAGCTAGAAACAGGCCCCCACATTAAATTTTGAATCTGTGTACTAAATTTTTTTGCGGGTCTTATTTAAAACTTCCAATACCATAAAATAAAACTCATTACAAGCGATACGGATGATCCATACGCGATAATTCCCAAGTAATTAATGGTCTATCCGCAGCTAAAAAATCAAAATGACCAAATGTATACATCATACAACATTATTAAATATAAAATAAGTACACCCATTAAAATTTTAAAAATCACAAATTCATTTCAAGGGGCCCCAAATTGGTCAAACTTGTGTACTCTGGGCCCAAAAAATATTTTAAAATTAAATTTAATAAACATTTTTGCATTTAATTTTTCGTATATAATATGATAAAAGTAACGTTTGTGTTTTCTATACTAGGTGGGTGGTGAAGTGACGTGGTATTTGGGAGGAAGCGATCTTCAGAAGTCTCTTTTTTTGTATTTTATTCGTTTTGATTGAATAAGATAATATATTGCAGCAAAATGAAAATGAAAAGTTATATATATATCATTACTTCTTTGATGTTTTACAATATATCAACCCATATGATTTCGTTATACCAGTTGATTTGGCTTTTTTCATCGTTTTTTTTTTTATTTCTTATTGATTTGTGAATATGAACCCAGATGTATTATTAAGAAACAGTCCAAAATAAATGTAATAATAATAATATGATGGTATATAATAATTATATAGGTACATATAATATGTTATTCGTTGCAAAGACATATTTAGGGAGGGGAGGTAAAGAAGGCGATAGCCTCGGGCATAATTTTTTTAGGGGTGGAATTATTTTACATTTAAAGTATTGATGGGAGTGAATACTGCACATGTCTCCTCTTAGAGAAGGGAGTAGTATAATGCATATAGTCATATATACATAGATAAATAGATTATACGATCTCCCTACTATTCACTTGTGATAAGTATTGACGAAGACCTTGAGGTTGTTTCAATGAACATTAGAAAAAGAAAGTATTGATTTAACAACAATGTGCTTTTTTTATGTGTCTGTACCTACATATCAGTTGAAAAATGCTATGATTTTCAATTTTGGAGGTGATTTCTGGTAGAAAATTGGATCTAATTTGTATTTTTGAGAGGTAAAAATTGAGAATTACTGGTAGTTATAAACAAAGTCTTGAAAATCCAAAAAAAAAAATTAAGTAAAAATGGGAATTTTTAATCAAAACTAGTTTAGGACAAAGTCGATTTTATTTTTTGTTGTAACTCAAAAACAAAAAAAAAAAAAAAAACCATATATATTTAAAATTTGTACCAAATATTTATATTAGCATTTCTTATACATAGTATGATTTTCAAAATATGTTTACTCTTTTTGAGCTTTTTATAGACATTCCAATTTTTTTTCCTATAAATATTGATAACATATTAATATGTTATACGAGGTTCCCCACAAGTTGTTATAATAGAAATTTAAAAATATTTAAGATACATAATATATACGATTTTCTTTTTATAAACATTTCAAATTCAAATTATGACAAAAGCTTAATATCACGAAAATGTATAAATTATTTTGTAGCAAATATAAAATTTTTAATTTTTATAGTTAAGGATTTAAAATTTAAAGCAAGATTTTTCTTAAATTGAGTAAAAAATATAAAAATATAAAAACAAAGTTTTATTATAATAAATATTTTCAATGTTTTGTTATGATATGTTCTAATTTGGACAAAATTCGATATTTCAACTAAGAATAATGATTTTTGCCAAAAACACTGCATTTGAAAATGTTATTGTAATGTTGTGTGTATAAAATATATAATTACATAAAAATATATTTCAAAAGTTTCAAGTACCCATGAATAATATTTTTAAATAACAACAAAATAGGTAACTAAATTACAATAATATTTTCAAATGCGATGTTTTTGACAAAAATTAATTCAATCTACTGTATTACTTATAGTAAAATAAATTAGCTAGTAGCCGGTAAATAACAGTTTTGAAAGGCAAGTCTTATTTCTATCAGAAACAGGGTAGTTCGCCTTCAGCAGATTAAAAGTGTTTTACTGTGCCATTAAATTCAGTTGACCGATTACAATAGTAAAAAAAGACATATTTTATTGCAATTAATATTTTTTTTAAGGTCGTGGTAGAAAAACAGTAGTACTTAAGCACCAAATTTCTGAATAGGTGTCTCTGATTCATTGCTTACAATATTATATTAAATCATTACGTATTTCGATGCCACGCGAAGACCTTGAAATATATACCTATACAACATTACATACCGGGCAGCTGGGTGGTGCTTCGAAAAGAATCCGCCTCCTAACCCCCAAGTTTTCACGTTATATAGTTCACCCACCTCGAAATTTAATAGTTCTTATTTTATTCCGATTATAATGAAAATCCGTACGCTCTTAGATTTCTCGAGTGATATTCTAATAACAGCCTAAGTGCCATTGGAATACGAACCAAACTCTGAACCGAATGCGCTATGTTTGCAATCTACACACAAATCAAGGTATATCTGTCAGCTTGCATTCGCGTTATCAACATAGGAAAATAAATTGAAATTATTTTGTCCATAAAAATATGTTTTATGTACTGTACGTTATGATTTATTATTTTTCTTTTTTTTCAAAACAGTCCAGCGTAAGAAAAATGCATAAGAAATTAAATCGAAAGGAATATGAAACAAATTACGATTAGTTGAGCGTCAATGACGTTATAGTTACTTGATATTTATTTAAGTTTATAATAATCACTTAACAAAATTACTACCTTTTATACACTAGATTTAATTTCATATCAAAACGTTTATATTATCGTGTTATATAATATGCGTATACCTGTTAAATAATAATTACTTAAATAATTTGATCACATTCATTAACTAATAGTGTTTACTTGTGGTGTTAAATATGTTTAAATATTGATTGTTTATTTTTAACAATAATTAATTTAGTTATTTAAGAAAGTAAAGTAATAAGTATATGACATTATTTTTTTAAGGAAAACATTAAACAAATTAGACAACTTTATCAAATATGTTAATGCTATTATTTTTTTTACGAGATATAGTATTATAGTATATTATTCACAATTGATTTGATATAATGTTTTATATTACATAAATGTGTTTATATTGGTAGATTAATCTTTATTCCTAAGGCATGTTTACATGATATAGATTTCATAGGTACTGTAAATTATTTATTAGTTTGATATGGAAAACTAATTCTTGAAAGTAAATCTGATAAATTTTGAACAACTATTGCTGTAGGCGAAGCGTATATGTGTAACATGGACACAATATTAATTAAACATCCACCCTAACAATAAGGGACCTGCAGTGAATAATGCAGAAGACTGACCTGCGTCTTGGATACCTTGACTTAGCCCCAGGCGTGTAGTTTTCGGAAAACGGGTGACATGTTTCGTCGGACCGGAGACGACGAGGTTGGCTTAAAATATATATACGTGAAAATGAATCATTTTCGTCGGAATTCCGTTGCACTGACCTAAATATTATAATACATTTAACTTGCGACCGGTGACGCGAAAACGATTTGTTTCAGGTAGTGCGGAGGACGCAAAGAAAACAGCCAGGTAGGCGTTAGATTATTGATTTCCTAAGACTTACCTAAGGAAAATAACGCTTTGACAAACTGTGCAGACGGTGGTGGCCACCGTAAATGTTTTATACCATGGTCTAGTGTGCGTACGGAGAATTTATAACCTCCCCAGAATTTGTCGATGGAAGTGTTCAAACGCGTGTCCGGTGTACGCGTGTTCGAAATACCGGTAGGTACTTATCAGCATTTATAATATACCTAATGGGGTTTTTTATGTCTCACACAGTTACACTAGATATAAATACTATATTAGACCATAGAGCTCGCTCCTATCCTTCTGATATCGGCATTTATAATTTTATGTCTTGACGTGTAAATACGTGAAAATCGGTAAAAATATTATTTTTATATTATTTTCAGCAGTTATTAACACCTTCGTGAAAAACAACTAAGTACCTAAATTAAAAAAAAATAATAATAAAACGATTAAACTGTATAATGTCAGACACTTTTAAATAAAATTACAATATACTGATTTCATTATAAAGTTTTGGTATTTTTCATTTTTCTGAAAAAAAATCATATTTTTAATATTGCATATTATTATTTTTTTATGATTTCTACGATAAGAAACACTATATTTAATACACCAAGTGCTTAACTTATGATTGTATGGTGTACTTATTTTTCATAGGTTGAAATAATCGTGGTTTATTGAAATACTTAAAAGCTTATATATTTTGTTGGTCTGAGAATTTAAAAATATTCTTTTGTTAATGCATAATATTAGATAACTACACAGTTGGTTTTATATAGACTCTAATACAACTTACTCAAAATTAATTTAAAATAATTCTATTATACTTTGATAGTATTATTATAATTATAAATTTTTTTTGTACCTAATCCTAATGTAATTTTTACATCTGTTCACTACCTTAATAGTGCTTAAATTTTTATTATAAATGCGAGTATAGACTTAGACTATAAATGAGCTATAAATAATATAGTATGTAAATTGATCATTTCCATTTTTCATTAAATAATGTGTTTATTCAAACTGTGATTTTTGGAATTATACTTTAGATAGTTTTAAGAAGAAACCACCCCATCAACGAAATTCAAAGAAATATTTTTGATTCAGCTCATTGAAATTTGAATAAATACCAGCAACATTTACGTTTTAAGGTCTTAAATCGAAGTATTGAGGATGATAGTTAGTATTATAATAGGTTTATAAAATACAAGGAGCTATGATGGTTTGACAATTTATAATAGTTATTAAAATTTGATAATTTGTGAAAATTATTGATAACAATAAGTTATAGACTAAATATTACATAATATTATATTAAATGTAAAATCGTTACTAAGGACATTATTCTTAGTACCTAGAAAAAATTTTAAAACTCGTTAAAATTTCAAACTAGATGCATCAACGCTTTCAAATAAAATTACCTACTAAACAATTTAAGGTCAAAACAGTGGTTTTCATTTAAAAAGAGACTTTTGTGCCGTCACCGTATCTTTAAATAGTATAAAAAAAATCAATATTTAAATTAATTTATTTTTAAAGGATAATAGGGAGTGAGCATAATTGGTGAATCACACTATAGAATTTTTTCTTTTAAAACATTAGATAATGTAAATTATATACCTACGGTTAGTAACAGTAAGTTTAAAAATAAAAGATTTTAGATTTAGGCACTCAATGTTTTTATATTATCAAAAAAATAACGTAAATATAATTTTAAATAGGCATTAAATGATTTTCGCACATCAGAAATATTTTCCGAGTTTACGAGATTTCCCAAATGTTGTCTTTATCATTTCTTTTACACTAAAAAATACTTTGTTTTTTTTAGTACTGCATAAAATATTTAAATTAAAACATCATAACAAAATTAGATTAAGAGACAACCGTATACAAAGTTTTGTAAATACATTTTTGTAATTACATAACTTTGAAATATAATACGATTTTAATAATATCTTTGTTGAATGAATAAAATTATCAAAATTCATATCCAAATTATAATATATAACCATACAATAATGTATTGACTGATGAATTTAATTTGTAATTAAAATGGACACAATATTATCATAAACTGGTTATTTGGTGTGTAGAGTATAATTATAAACTATTCATTACCAAATTCGGCTATATATAAAATATTCAAATTAATGAATGGACATTTTGCTATATGAATCATTCATGATTATTTTATAAAGAGCTTAGATATTGAGTTTAATTTGTATAAAACATATAACATTATTATAATATTTTAAATATTGTATAGATACTATGAAATTCCTATGAATTGTTTGAAAATGATACATATAAAATATGAAATTGATTCACTCTAATAAATAAAAAATTATTTTTTAAAAAAGTGGTGACTTTGAGTTTGAGGTGGCTACTAAAACAAGTTTAACAAATTAGTTTTCGTACACCCTCTCAGTGCTTATAATTCGTTTTTATGTTTTGTAATTATAGCAATACGATGTCCATTAAAATGGAAAAATATTTTACCCCCAATAACACTTAACCTGGATTTTCAAAACATTCGTAATTCTATCTACCTGATGTTCATGGACTTTTGTTTTAGTTATTGTTTTTATTTTAATTGTTCAATTAATTTTTAGTGATAAGAGATAATGAACGTGATAAAATAATAACAAAAATGTTTGAATTATTTATCTTTGTTCACTAGGGTGTCAAATTTGAGGTTATATGATATAAACTTAAAACAAAATATGACCAGGTTGTAAGCTGGAGGTGAGAGCGAGGGTAGAAATAAATGTAAGTATAGGTGCATTAAGTATTAGGGAGTAAAAAAAAATGTTCATTTAAATTGACATATGTCTGGATGGTATATATATATATATATATATTAATATTTTTATTTTCTAAGAAAAAAATAAAACATTAAAACATTGAGAGTAACATTTAAGAGCTATATAGAGCAAATAATTAATTTAATTTAGAGACAACTTTACAGTCTATATCAGTATATATTATATTGCTGAACTACTTTATGTAATAGTATATACAAAATATATTGCCTTTATAATAAAAAAAAAATACAAATAAATTACAATTATGCTTAAAATATGTATATACCTAATGATTTAAAATATTTTTCCTGATAAAACGCAATATTAATTGTTATAAAATTTTCACAACACAAAATTAACAGAATAGTTGCAATTAATTTGACTCGTTATTCATAGACAATACATATTAATATGTGATGCGAATAATTTAGTTAATTATTTTATGTAGATACTTCACTTTAATTAAAACGTTCACGTAAGTTATTTATTATTGAAAAATACTTTAAATAAAATATAATATTTTTTTTAAATAAATACTGAATGATTATCAATTTTAAATGTATACAACTTTTTTCAGTCATTGTAGAGAAAAATAATGCACTTCGAATAATACATTTGTACTGCTAACGGCTGTTTATTTAATATTTACCAACATTGTGTAAATATGTTTTACTGCATTAATAATTCTATCAATTTCTGAGAAACAAGCACCAAATCTACTATAGAGTTTTAAATATAATTCCAGATTAATACGATATTGAAATAAAAGCTCGTGCGTAATTTATTTCCTTGGCTTATGAAATATTAAAACCGAACCCTACCATTTTTTTTTATCATTAATTTTAATACAGATTATATAATTATTACCATAGACTTTATGTAAACATTTGTTTGTTGAAACGTCGAATAAACAATAAGGGATGTAATATCGAATTTTCTTTGGTATGGCGTTTAAAATCAGCGGGATTCTAGAAAAAATTTATTTTTTAAATAAAATAAAGGGACGTTTATGACTATTGTGCAGCGTTGCGAAAAATGGCTAGTAATATTCTTCTATGTATAACATTAAAACGTGCAATTTATAAATCTCAATGAAGAATTCCATCGGTCACAAAGCTCTCATTCCAAAAAAAAAAAAAAGAAAAAAGATTTGGTCTAGACTGGCATGTCAAAAGGAATTATATTATGTCGGACTACAAAAAAGTAACTACATACTGCAATATGTATAGCCATGTATAGGTATTCTCGTATAAAAATGTCCATCCTTACATAATTCCATATCCCAGCACGTATATAATATACATGCATAATATTATATATGTATGACGTAAGCTCTTTAAGCTGGTTCCGTTCAAATCACAACCAATATATAAGTACCTCCATATTCAATATAATAATTCAATGCATATACATATAAACGTATGTGTACAGGATTTTTCTTTCTTTTTCTATTGAAATATGTCTCTGGACTATTCCTGGCAATTTTTCTCCAACATCATGGTGCATATAAATGTGTGTGTGTGTGTGTTTTTTTTTACGTGTACCGTGTTTGCATGTATATAAGAACACTTCAATCGGCTTATGCGCTCCCTCCCTCGACCGACTTCTTTCGACTCTATCTCAAATTATTTTACTCTGACAGTCGAGTACCGAAATCCTCGAGTAGCATCGAATGCTATTCCAAAGATCACTTTTTTGTTCTCTTCCAATGGACCCGTGTCAAAACGAAATCTCTACGACCCCTATTGTTAGGGTAACACTCAAGTATAGTAGTATTTGTTGTAAATGGTAACAACAGCAAAATGTACCTATACTAGTCTATGGAGTATCATAAATGTGACACCTGAAAAGAACTTTCAAAACCACAACATTGCAAACCTAACCATTTCAGTATTGAAAATATTAAGTATACAACCTTTTTAACAAGTATTTTCTCTCAATTTTGATTTCATTATAACTATCCATACAGTATACACCATAATAGTGTTTTAAAAATAATAATAATAGACATATGTGTGGTGTAAGGTTGCCACTTCTTGATTTTCACCAAGCTTTTTTCGTCGATCTGTTTATTTGACATGTGACAATTTTGTTTGATTTTTTTATTCAAGTAGCTAATCATAAACACATCTGTACCTATAAAATGCAATTTAAAATACACTTGAAATCAAAAATCGTTTAACGAGTATAAAATCAAAGTTATTTCGTTGATATATATATATATATATATAAGTAAAAATACTTGCAAAATTCCTTGAAAAAAAGTGTTATGGTGTTGGTATAAATAAAGGTAGTATAAATAAATATAGCATGTGTTAAATTCAAGGTAGAGATAGACTTGAACAATTTTATATTGATGAAAAAGATAAATTATGGGGGAAAATTCTTAAAGAATAATTTTCATTCCAATATTGGGACATGCGGTGGATGGTAAGGCGTACTTGGCTGACATGTGTTGGGAAACAAAAACGAACGTCCGGGACACTCACTTTTCAATCGCGAATGTTATCTGTCAATAACAGACTCCATTACGAAGCTACCCCACTTCTTGTAGCCATCGGCCAAATCTAGTAAAACAAACGAACAAATGGAACAAGACAAATAATAATAGAAATACGGAGGAAAAAAAAACAATTTTCACGTTTGAGTCGTTTGTACAATTTCGAAATAACACGTGCAGTGAATTTTTATACTATGCGTTAGTCGTGTGTATCGGAGCCTGTAATAAAATAACTCCGATATGTGTACCAATACTTGATTTGTATTTTCCATCAGACTTCGAGTCGGTTGAATACCGGCATGAATTATTTATTCAATAATAATTGATATAATGTATGTATAAATATACCAACCATCAATTAAAATAAATGTAATAAATTAATAATAATAATAAAAAAAAAAAAAAAATTAAAAAAACCTCCGATGGTTTGAATTCAAAAAGCATCGGCCCCGGAGTGCAATCCCCGATATTGAAATATTGTGTACAATCATAATTTACATAACCGTACTACGTATAATACACGGCGACGGGGGAGGGGAATGGTTGCGGCGCTTGGGAAACGCTCTCATTACCATAGATACGGATTCGCGTATACAATTGTTTTAATAAAAATGAATAGCGGGAGAAAGAGGAGGTAATGCTGATTTTAGAGTAACTACACTTTGTAACAACTCATTTAAAAGTCGTTATATGGTTGAAAAGCATCCGTAAACAACCATCAGGTGGTGGTGATGGCTTCAAATTGTGTTTAACTTGTTTATTGGTTTTTCTTGTTTGCGTTTACACTCGAATATTAAAGCGTGCTGAGATATCGCGTTACAAGCCTATTCGATTATGCGGTGGAAAAAAAAACCGCTTTAAGAAACGTTTACATTCGACATTTTTTTTTTTTTACACGCACTTGGGTGGTCCCAGAGGGGTGGACGAGTGACTTTTTATATTGCCCTCAGTGTAACGATGTTTTCTAAACTAAAGAAATATTCGTTTAATATGCGCTGGCAAAATTCCTAATCGAATCTGCACATACTATCCGCGACTGTAGTTTGATAGTGTAGGTGAATTGCGAACGGGCGACTATAATGGTTTTTGATCGAATTGTTTTTTCCACTCCGCCACCGTTCCGTTTTCTTTTGTCAGACGCCTTGTTTCGCCGAGTTAATGGTGTTGTTTCATTTGACATTAAAAAAAAACA